>JALPQI010001154.1:0-152011 GCA_025490895.1 Thaumatotibia leucotreta | reverse complement strand
GCAATTGTCTCTCACGTTAACCGGTGTAAACAGGTTCAATTGACATAGCTTTATACGTCTTGTAGTGAAATAGCACGTAACTATAAGAATGCATTTTTAAGAAAAAGGCAATCTTGGCATCTAGACCGTGCAAAAAAGTACCATGGTAATTCATTCCTGCAGGATAAAATAAAAATTTCAACTCTTTCATGTAACTTTAATTAATTTAATTACTCTCTATGCCTATTATATGCTGTATAATAAAATTATGAAGTAAGTAGTACTAACACATAATTATGCGGTTATTCTCAACAAAGAACGACGCAAATCTTATTATCTCTCAAAAAAACCTTTGCATTCAAATATCATGTTTCAAAGTAAAATAACTCAAAGAACATTAAAGAAGAATGTATCCTGTGACATGATTAGTCTGCTTAGAAATTAAAGGCACGCGAATACTATAGACGTGCCTTCTTGCAAGACGCCATTAATTTCCGCACAAATCTTTAGACACCTCGCAAATTACGTAACAAGCGTTAACATAGTAATTACGAACAATTAGCGAACGTCAAAGTCATCAAAGCCTGCGTCACACCGACGTCAATATCAATTTAAGACGTCTAAAGACGTCAGGTCCCTTTGCTTTAGGTGCCAAGAGTTGCAATTAATCACGCGTGTAAGATTATACGTGCTGTAGTCATTTTCAAGTTAGGTACTCGTAATATAAGGATTAAATTTATTTGTGCGTATTTTTTTTTCCACTTATCACACATCATCAGGCTTAGTCCACTGGACGTAGGTCTCTCCTATTTACTAAGTATGCGTAAAGAGGCATTAGGAGGTAAATGCTTATAATCGCCACGCTGGGCAGGCGAATTGGCGATCACAGTCATGTGTGTATGACGACACTGCTGCCTATCATCAATCTTCTATCAATAATCAAAACGTAAAAAACATTTTGACCAGCTGTTGCTATGATAAAGATTTTTGAATTTAGGACACATTAGTACATTACGACGCAAGTGCGAAAAACTTGAAATTCGAAACGAGTGGCGATGTTTTAAAACACGACCGATAGGGAGTGTTTTAAATCGACAAAAGGCACTTGTGCAAGAAGTGGCTCATTTTACGTCAGGTCCAAAACTTCGGAGGGCTAGTACTAAAAAACGTTGAACTAGATACGTGCAAAAAGGAAATTCGTAACTCGTGATGATTTAAAACACTCCCATCGGTCGTGTTTTCATGTTTTTCGCACTTGTGTCGTAATGTACTATTTTGTTTACTTTGACGTCTAGAATGCATAGTTAGAATCTCTCGCAACGCTCGCGAGCGTCCTGTATAATCCCTCACCAAATTAAATTATTTCAAAACTATCTTCAACGGATTTGACGAATCAGGTTTTGTGTAACGAACAACATAGAGAAGGGAATAGAATGAGCGAATGCTCGTTTGGTCTAAATGCATCTTAACATACGTACAAAAAAACAATAGTCGAATAAGAAAGAAAAAAAAAGAAAATAAAAACGTTTATTCGAGACACGGTAGAACCAAAACAAAACAGTAAACAAGAAAATTTTGTCTCGAAATTGCCAAAACTCAGCATTTTGCCAGCAGAGTCAGCGCTGGTCTTCCGTTTTGGCCATTTGAGTTAGTCACTTGAATTGAGAACCTCCTCATTTTTTGAAGTTGGTTAAAAATGCGTAGAACTAATTCTGTAGCTAATATAAAAAACCTATCTGTAAATTAAACACAGTTCAAGTCCCATTCTGCAATCTCCTTTTATACTCAATTCTGTCTGTCATTAACTTTTATCTCAGAGACTAATCAGGATTTTCTGAAATACGTTCCAACAATTAGCCAATGTTTTAAAACAAAGGAATTGCAGCTACCATTATATATCAAAACAGCTTGGGTGCTCATAAATATCTGAGCGATCCTCTTTTGTCAAGGCTACAGTGCATGTTTAGATATTTTTGAGAACTATGGCCGCTTTGATATATCTAGTGGAGACTAGGTATCTCAAGTCTAGACTTCATAGATCACGTTCCACTGAAATTGGATGGTTTTTGTGAAGCCATTCGAATAGAATTTGGAGGACATACGAGGAATCTTTTGTTTCGTGGCGGGGTTTGGGATGGTTTTAAAATGGCTGGAATAGTCCAGGCATTTTATGTTCACTTGTACGGAAGAAATGTAAAAGCAAAATTCTTAATACCCTATGTAGATGGATACGATACAGCCATAGGAAATAGTCACCTTCATAACTAAAATTCATGTTCTTCATCATCAGCCTCATCATATCTGCCGAAAGACGCCCACTGCTGATTAAAGGCATCCCCCAAAGATTGCCACAATGATCGGTCCTGCTGAAATTTAAAGTGATATGTTGGTTGCCGAGATTGAAACCCATCAGCTCGAAAATCTTAAGCTAGGTCTCTGCCAAGAACAAAAAAGATTTAAAGCCTTTTCAATCAAATTGTATCGGCAGGTTTTACACAAAATACGATGTAAAACCTATAAAAATACGAGGTCGGGTTAGAAGCAGAGAATAAACGCCTCACAAGACTAAAATACGTCTTATCAACCATTACCACTCGATTTTCTCTTTTATTTTCGAACATTTCCATAAATTTAACCCTTCAATAAACAATCATCTCCCGTCAGACAGGGTCTAAAAACTAAAACCTAACGCCCCTTTGGGATATTGTTTATTATAGTTGAATATCTACGATGTACTAATATTGTGTACTTGTAAATAATTCATCTTGGTGAAAATAGTACTTGATCTTTGAGACTAGACAGTGCAACAAATATGACACGATAAACGGAAAGGTGCTTCCCTTCTCACAGTGCTTATAATAGACTTTTTTCAAACATGCAATTAAATATTGTTGTTGTGTTCCTTATATAAGCTGAGTAGTTATATATTGAGATTTTTGAGCCAGGCCATATGCTACAGCTCCGCTTTGCTTCGCTTTCGCGGCTGGCTCAAAAAATCCCAATATATAACTATAATTATGCAGCTGTGGGCCAGAATCCCGTGATGCATTTGAGCTTGTTTCCGTTCATAATAATGCAGCTGTGGGCCAGAATCCCGTGATGCATTTGAGCTAGTTTCCGTTCATAATTATGCAGCTGTTGGCCAGAATCCCGTGATGCATTTGAGCTAGTTTCCGTTCATAATTATGCAGCTGTGGGCCAGAATCCCATGATGCATTTGAGTTAGTTTCCGTTCGTAATTATGCAGCTGTGGGCTAGAATCCGACTTGGGTTACTTTTCCTTGCATTGAACAATATGAGTTAGAATCCAAGTTGGTTAGTTCCAAATACATTAACGTGATTTAATTCGATGCTAATAAAAAAATGCAAAAGGCTTAACACAACGGATACAAGCTAGCATTGCACCCACCAGATCTTGTTCTACTCGAGAACTAGATCTCGTAACGTACCATCATTGCCCAGATTTGCAACGGGTAGAGATTTGCCGGGCTAGGTTTATTACGGTGTTTGTCACACTCTCACAACACAGAATTGGCCAGAAACTGTGTGTCAGAGGTGGATTGATGTTTGAGATTGAGATTGATATTTGAGATTGATATTTGAGATTGATATTTGAGGGTGGATCTCCAACGTTACTACGACCGTCTAGCAACATGGATCACCGGTTGTGTATTATACGCCACCGCGTGTGTGTATTATACGTCACCACGTCATATTGTACACCACCTGCATACAGAGTATGGCAGGAAATTTTAGGTGTACACGCTGTCGCGTTACCAATTCAACGTCACAAAGTTGGCCAGACCCTGCAACATGAACTGATAAGAGCACTGCAACTACCGGTCGGTGTAATCGCTTGTACTCCGATGTTCCTATCAACGTAAATTATATTTATGCAAACTATTATAAAAACTTCATAAGCGCGATGCAGGCCTAGTGTTCTGATTGGTTGGTACATATGACGTCGATCCTATTTAATAATTTTAGTTTAGCCTTAGTTACATATCTAACGGCTCTGGTGAAAAGAGTGCAACTTCCCGATGTTTGTGAGAAACGTTATAAGTTGAATACAAGTATATAGGTTTATACATCGTTTTCCAAAAATTTCCGATGAGTTATATCCTTTTACACTAAAGCCCCAGATATGCATATAATAATGCAATGTAGAATGGATAATTGTGTAGACTGGACACTCACTGTTTCTATTCCTACCTATATCTTATGAACTTGAAAACGTAAAATTTTATGAAAATATAGGATAATCTACGAAATCTCTGATTTTTAAAAACTCTTATACTCGTATAAGGATAATGGTTAGTTGTATGAATGGTAGTATGAACTTAAATTAGGTTTTAAACCTTTCAATTCGGATGTAAAAGCAAATCTATAGAAGCATACTGGTATTTACTGAATTCTTATTTTCATTTTTATAATAGTCATGTCGACGCTTTCGGTGGTTCAAAGAGGAGGCAGCATATTAGGCTGTGGAAATCTTATGGCCGATGACGATGATGAAAACATGTACCTATCTGGTTTTTATCATTTTGTTATCAATGTTTCACTCAAGTAAAATATAGACAATAGTAATAAAACAATATAAAATGAATATAGACAATAGTAATAAAACACATTTCATTTTATACCTTACGCTTATTTGCAAGTAACGTAGTATAAACATTATAAGAAATGAAATGACGCTTCTGGTTAGGTATAACTTATCGCAAGTCGTAACATGCTAGTCTTTTCGTCAGCATTTTATGAATGTAAGGTGGCCGGCGCTGTATTCTTTATCATGTATTATGTTACAGATATAGATTTATAAATAGATGGCTTATGAATCTTTTAATCCTTGATCTTAAAACAACGAAATAGAATTATACAATAGGCTCAAAAATCAATACTAGTTAAAAAAATAGTTAATAGTTAATAGTTTTCAATAAAATTGATGTGTAACATATAGGAAGTTATATTGCCGCGTGTGTTTTAACCTTTCTAGAATAATTAAAAAAAATGCATAACATTTGGATTTATCAATAAAAACGAGATAAATGAACAACCTTATTCCTATAATTTTGGAACTTTGTCCATCGATTACTCGCGATTTTCAGTGATGATACTTTTTTGTACGTCATGTCATGAGAAGCTCTCTTTAATGAACATTAAGTGTAGAAACCAAATTTGTCATTTTAGAATAAGTATTTTTTAGGGAAAGTCACAGCAAGAAGAGTTAGTCCTGACGAACCCTAAATTTACGTAAATATAATTCTGATTTTCACTTTTTTCCCTTGCAATATTAAAAAATATTTCGTATCCTATTTTATTGTACTTTGTAAAAAAATAGATTTAAGTCTATTTTCGTTGGTTGTTCCCGGTTAGTTTACCCGCAAATAGAGTTTAGGTAATTTTCTTATCTGTTTAAGTTCACAGGCTTTTTTCATACTTAATTTATAAATGTATTTATGCCCAATTAGAGAAAAGAATATGCGCTAACGATAGTGATGATGAAATTTACTAAAATTAAAACGTTCCTTATAAATAGGCATGTTCATTTACACGTGTTGCAATGTTCACAGTTTTCTTTGGCAATCCGATACTCTGCCGCCGCGCCATTGTGGTAAACAAGTAACTAGCTATTTTCAATACTATTTATGTACTTAAAGTTGAATAAGCGATATTACCATTTCAAATAATAATATTTAGGTCTAAAGTTGAGTACTTGAACTCAACGCTTGAGTCATAAAATTTTGTTTGAGTAAAATACTAATTCATCAAATATTTTAGTATAAAATATAGCGTTTTTATGCACCAATTTCTTTACTATTCCGTATTGTGCATTGTGCTGTTCGTTTGTTATTTAACAAGTGAAGTGAAATAACCTCAAACTCCAATTAAAATGTAAGTAAGTACTCTATTTATTAGGTTTGTAAGAAACTTTGTTTAAAATAATGAAGTTATATGCTTATTATTAATTTTTAAGGTCGGACTCCGAATATTCATCATCATCATCGATCGCGCGCACGCCTTCGCCTGAACCGATAAAGATTTCTACAAAGGATACTAAAAAAAGGAAATCGTCCTCAGCATCAAGGTATTTCACATTTTTTATTAAAATAAAATAGTTTGCATATTTTTATATTTAACGATTTTCTAGTTTCGAGTCACTTGATTTTATTTTGATAATAATTTAAACACGTTTTTCGGCTTTAGCTATGATCCTTTCTTAATATAGTTCAGAGTAAAAAACTATAACATTTCTCTCAAATTTGTACATAAATTACATACTTACATGTATTTTAATAGATTTCTTTTTTGTCTTTTAGGTCTGAATTTGAAACAATTAAACAGCGTCAACGTACAGCATCACCTGTGCCTAAGAAAAAAACGAATAAAAAAGTTCGTGCAACTAATAAAAAAAATAATTCAGGATCTAGGTACAACATTTTCTTATTGTTTTTGAAAATGAATTCGGTATTGTCATTACGCAACTATTAACATGATTAATTCGATTGAAATATTATAATGATATTTTATTTTTCCAGTTCTTCAAAAAAATCACCTGAAACCGATATCTTCAAAATCATACGCGAAGAAGAGAAGATCACCGACGGGCAAAAACTGAAAACTACTCAGACAACATCATCGTTCACGAGTCGTGTATCTACGGGGTCTTCTCGGCGTACTACGATCACGGACGGTAACTTTTTTATTGATTTGAAAGTGTATAATGTTAGTGATTATCAAAAAACGGACCCTGAGGATCGTTATAAAAAGGCTTTAGCGGTGGTTAGATTACAATGTAAGGAGGACTCGTCTGAGTGGAATCAAATTCAAACGTTTTTAGGTCAAGCCTTTAATATTTTTGAACATTGTGAGCCAGTTTATTTTAATAATTATAAAAAATAAATAGTTAAATACATGCATGTCTTATGTATCAAAATTCATAATAAGCCTTCAAATATTGTTATTTTAAATTCAAAAGTTGTTAGCTTCATTATTATATAATAACGTTATAAAATAGGTGGGTTATAAGAATAATCTCTGTGATAGCAAGGGATGGATACGCCTCGAATATGAATTAAATCTTAAGCATGATGTTTTAAATTCAAAATGTCTCGTGCTGCTATCTGAATATTTGCCATACAAAAATATTACAGGTTTTCTGTTCATTTGTCATAATGCCAAGTATAAATAAATAAAAAATAATATTTATATATTTTTTAAATTTCAAAGAACTGACAGGGTTGCTTTGGAGAGCTATTATTAAAGAGTATTTATAAATATATTCAAGGCGTATCCATAATTTGCATAGTGTCCTGATCATTTCATTTTTAAAATCCAAGTCAGCCGTTTTGATTTTTACAACGTATGCTAACAGTAAACATTTTTCGGTGGATAACAAGTAACAACGGATATATTTTTATTTGTGTATGACAAAATACGGTTTCAAAATAGTCTAACAGGTTTAACATTTGTTTTTTGTTTATAATAAAATCCATCATGCCTTTTTGTGTTCCGTGTAGCGCGTATGTAGATAAAAACAAATGGATAGGCCACCTTCGAAGCACTGCACATAAAACAATTGTAAGTTCTAATAAAGTACTCAATGATGGTGTTGAAATAGTAGAGTCAGCATTTCGGATGCGCATTGCTACTTATCGTATATCAGCAAGCAACGACCAAAGTCTTGGGTCTGTCGATATATTTATGAACTCTATTAAAAACAAAATAAAACGGCTTTTAGATGATTCACTTATGAAACATACGTGCGTCAAAGTAAATTTCGAACTCTTTGGGATGTTCCTAATGTTCAAAGACAATAGTCAATCAATAAAGTCATTTGGAACTAAAAATAAAATTTTATATCTAAGTTATGATTTTGATGCACTTTTTTGCGAGATAGTTAACAGTCTAAAGAAAAAAATTGAGGAGTTTCAAGATCGTGATAGTGGGTGGGCTGTTGTCAGTAATTCACATTTAGAGATTAACATAAACAAGTACCAACCATTACGAGGTTCAAGCTATGTAGACCTACCAAAGTTCATTAAAAACAAAAAAGCGTGTATAAATATACAAAACAAGGATCAATGCTGTTTTTTATGGTGTGTAACAGCGGCTTTGCATCCTTGTACCAAACATCCTGAAAGGGTATCATCATATCCTGATTTTCGTGACGTATTGAATATTTCGGAAATTTCTTTTCCAGTCACATTTGTGGACATCAGAATATTTGAAAAGAACAATCCGACGATTTCATTGTCTATTTTCGGTTTAAAAGATAATAAAATTATTGTGGGTCCACTTTACAAGTCTGTAGAAACAAATAATAAGAAAAGTAGAAAAAATATAAACCTTCTTTTAATGGATGATGGTAGCCGCCCACCGCATTATGTTTTAATTAAAGACTTGAGTCGTCTGGTGCGAAAACAAGTAACGAAACATAATGGTAAGATATACTTTTGCGAAACTTGCCTACTATTTTTTCGTACACAGGACGAACTAGCAAATCACTTATGTACTGGAATAGTTACGGTTTTACCAGAGAAGGGAACTGTCATTAAGTTTAAACATTTCGATCGTAAACAGAATGTTCCATTCGTTATATATGCAGATTTTGAATCATTACTAGAACCGACTGAAACTACTGATACTGATACTACTGATACTAGTGATAGTAATGTCCCTAACACAACAACCTTGCATCATCATGTACCAGCCGCCTTTGGATATTATATTGTATGCAATGCAGATCCAAGTCATAATCGTTATTTCTCTTATCGTGGTACTGATTGTGTTGATAGATTTATTGAAGAAATTTATAAAGATATTAATGACATTTATAGAGTAGTTAACAAAAATACCCCCATAATATTAAACGAGAATGACGAGCAAAATTTTTTTAACTCTAAACGATGTCATGTATGCAATCATTTCCTATTTTCTGATCGGGTTAGGGATCACTGTCATATTACAGGAAATTATAGGGGAGCAGCTCATAGCCTATGCAACTTACAATATAAACGTCCTGGTTTCGTACCTATTTTTTTTCACAACCTGTCTGGTTATGATTGTCATCTATTTATTAAAAAACTAGGTGAGGCACCTGGAAACGTAAAAGTTATACCTAAAACCAAGGAAAACTATATTTCTTTTACCAAATTTATTCCAATTGAGAACGAGTACTTTCAGCTTCGTTTCGTAGATTCTTTTAAGTTTTTAGATGCAAGTTTAGAGAAGCTAACTAAAACTATGTAGAAGTCTGACTTTGTTCACTTACGTAAATATTTTTGTAACGATGATGAATATAATTTACTTACACGAAAAGGCGTGTTTCCTTATGAATATATGAATAAATGGCAACGCTTTGAAGAGAAATGTCTCCCAAGTATTGACTTTTTTTACAATTCGCTTACTAATAAGAAAGTTTCTCGAAAAGCTTATAAACATGCACAATCAGTGTGGAACAAGTTTAAAGTTCGTAATTTAGGCGAATACACAGACCTTTATCTACAAACCGATGTTCTTCTCTTAGCCGATGTTTTTGAAAAGTTTCGCGCTACTTGTAAACAACACTATGACTTAGACCCTGCTTTTTATTTAACTACACCTAGCTTATCATTCGATGCTATGCTTCTGAAAACTGGTGTTGAATTGGAACTTATAGATGACTTTAACATGGTCAAAATGATTCAGTCTGGAATTAGAGGAGGAGTTTGTATGACTTCTCTACGATACGCTAAAGCTAATAACATATACTTACCTCACTATGATCCATCGCAGTTAGACTCATACCTAATTTATATTGACTGTAATAATTTATATGGTTACAGCATGTGTCAGTTTATGCCTTTATCAGACTTTAGATTTCTAGAAAATCATGAAATAAGTTCTTTAGATATCACTCAAATACCCGATGATTCGGATTATGGATTTATACTGGAAGTCGATATTATTTACCCAAAAGATTTACATGTTAAACATAATGATCTGCCATTCTGTCCTGAAAAAAGTATTCCACCAGGTGGCATGCATCACAAACTTATACCTAATCTTTATGACAAATACTTTTACGTGATTCATTATATACATTTGAAAACGTGTCTTAAGCATGGTCTAAAATTAAAAAAAATACATAGAGTCATTACGTTCAAACAGTCCCCATACTTAAAACAATACATTGATATGAATACAAGGTTACGTCAACAAGCGAAATCAGTTTTTGAACAAGACTTTTGTAAATTGATGAATAATAGTATATTTGGCAAAACTTTAGAAAATACTGAGAAACGGGTTGATGTACGCTTGGTTAATCAGTGGTCTGACAATAATAATAAAACGAAAAAGAAAATTACAGCGGATAGATTAATTGCAAGACCAAAATTTCACAGTTCATCAGTTTTTACTGAAAATTTGGTAGCAATTCAATTAAAACCAGATCTAATAATGCTGGATAAACCAATATACATTGGTTTCGCTGTACTTGAGTTATCTAAAAGTCATATGTACGATTTTCATTATTCAGTATTCAAACGTTTTTATGATAGCCGACTACAAATGTGCTACACGGACACTGATAGTTTTGTTTATCACATAGAGACAAATGACTATTTTAAAGATTTAAGAACGCATTTTTTGTCTTACTTCGATACTAGTTGTTACGATGTGGGGAATAAATTTTTATTGCCGGTTCATAATAAAAAAGTGCCAGGACTTTTTAAAGATGAAATGAAAGGTGACTTGGTTAAAGAGTTTGTGGGATTGCGTTCGAAAGTTTATTGTATTAAAACCACCGCAGATAGAAAAAAAAGTGTAATTAAAAAAGCTAAAGGTGTGAGAGGACCTGTTATACAAAAATTAAAATTTTCTAATTACGAGAAATCATTATTTCAAGGAAATGTCATAAAAAGAAAAAACATATTATTTAAATCGATTAAACATGAAATATTTACTCAAAGTGTAAATAAAATTGCTTTGTCGCCTAATGACGACAAACGGCTAATATCTGATAACCAAATATCTACAAAAGCTTGGGGACATACCTCAATACTTAATGTTTAATTGATCGGTCATTGTGAAAATTAGGAAAAAAGAAAACATTCCGTTTTTGTTGTTAGAGGTTGGTAGTATTTAAATGTAAAGGATGTGTACTTTGATATTTACTAGCTTTAGCTTGCATTTATGTTTTAAATCATGTTTTATGATAAATAAATGTATCTATTCTCGCATTATTTACTTGTTTTACTTATAATCACCCTTCTACCTTTTACACGCACTTTATCGATAAACGTGACAGAAACAAGTTGCGACTGGTTTCGGTTTATACACTTAGCCACGTGCAAAGTTTAAGATATCATATAAAAGGATTGCGCAATTACATTTTGCTGAACAAACAATAGCTAGCCTTTATAAGTGCAGTGTATTTCTTAATTAAAAACACTTTAATAGCATCGATCGTGTCTTCATTATCTACTCACAAGCTGGTAAGTTATATATATATATATATATTACTAATAATATATTTATTTATTTTTATAAACCATTTAAGTTTCACTAGTGACCATGTAGAATAAAAGATTCCTTAAACGCATTAAGTGTCAATAGAATAAAATCAGTTACTCAAAATAAACAAAAATATACTTATTTTCTGTTATTTCTTGGGTTTTCAGAAGATGGCAGATAACCGACATGACATGGAAGATACAGAAGACATCCAAATTGCATTTTCGCAGTATGCCCAAGATCCGTATGAATTGCCGCGAGAATTCGATGGCAGCGACTTGTACAAAAAAATTAAGAAAACTATTGACAGTCCCAAACCGAAGCAACGCAAAGGAAATCCGAATAACAAGATTATAAAAAGGAGTGTTGGGCATCCGCCATGTTTTGTAATAAATAACAAAGCCGGTAAAGGAAGCAGACTCGTTAAAATTCAAATAATTGACATAAAAGATGGTTTTACGGAGCAAAACGAAGAACAAAACGAGAAGGTACTCCTGAACGCGCAGTATGTTGCAAACGATGGGTATGACGAGATAATTGACAGCACTGAAGAGGTCATTAACAAGATTTCGAAGAAAATGTGTGGTTATAGCGTGAATTTATAACGTGTTATATGTAAAATAATTTAATAAACATTATTTAAGTAAATTTTTGTTTTATTTATTTTTCAATATTTTCGTATACCTATTAAAACGACATCTTTAGTGCTTCAAGAAAATATTTCAAATATTTGTTGATTAAGAAATAAAAACCGGCCAAGTGCGAGTCGGACTCGCGCGCAAAGGGTTCCGTACCATTATCAATTTATTATTAAAAAAATACAGTTAAATCAACCTACCTCAAAAACTATAGGAGATAATTTTATCAAACCAAAAATCGTTGATAGAGTTTATTAATGTGCATAAAATATATTTTTTTCAGAATTTTATATCGCGTAGTTTAAAAAATAGAGGGGGGGGGGGACACATTTTTCAGACTTTGAGACCTGATATCTCGAAAACGACTTGCTTAAATAAAAATGTGATGTATAAACCTTCATATCATTTTCAAAGACCTTTCTATTAATACCCCACACGCTTATGTACAACTAAAAAAAAAAATCTATCCCTCAGTTATATGTATGGAGGGCCCCCACCCCAAAGTTTTTTTTTACAATTTAGTATCACATTCCTGTAGCGGTTCATACAACACATATCCTTACCAAATTTCGTTACTGTAGCATTTATAGTTTCCGAGTAAATTGGCTGTGACAGACGGACAGACGGACAGACGGACAGACGGACATGACGAATCTATAAGGGTTCCGTTTTTGCCATTTTGGCTACGGAACCCTAAAAATGAAATTGAAAGTTAAAAACATTTATTTTAATAAATATAATTTAAAAAACAAACTTAGAATGTAAAATTATTGCTAGAATACCATTTTTTAATACAGAGAACATTTTTTAACGCACAGTTTTTCTTATGATATACACAGGTATAAAGAAAATCTGAGGAACAATATTTTTTATAGAGTTCTTGTAAATTAGGTACAGAATTTTTTTCGCACAAGTCTATAACAGTACAGTCTGAACACAAGTTTTTTATCCATTTGATTTTTTCCTCGCCCTTCACATAGATAGTTTTATTTTTTATGTGGTTCACAATTAGTCTTTTAAATTCTCTGTAATCAATATAACCTTCACGCCAATAAATACCAAAATGTTTTTCTAACCACCTTGTCTGTCTCTTTTCATTTTCTTCTAATTTAGAAAATGGAAAAGGAGGTTTCATTAAGAAAACTTGAGTATATTCCTGCGTGCTGTATGCAAATTCTTTAACAATAAACTCGTTTTTATTTGTTTTAAACCCTTGAAGATCGGCGAATATATAGTTCTCCATCTTAAGATACTTTTTTCGTAATATTACTTAAAGGGCTGTATTCAACAATACTATCGTTCAAAATAAGGCAATATGCTGAAGTTTGCGCAGGTATATCTGATTCACACTCCAACTCGATCCGCACATCAACCGAGCCGGTTTTTATGGTTTCGTTTTGACGAGAACAGTCGATAACAAACACAGGAGCAAAATTTTTAAAGTCTGTAGGATTTAACATGGGTGCTGGGACACGGTTATAATAAGACTGTTGAAATTTCGCATACTGTTCATATAATATAGCATATTTATCAACTGAAAAACTAACGTTGAAACTTTCATATGGAAAGTAGGTTGAATTTAAAAAAACTTTAACGTCTCTCAAATTACAATGATCAAAATGCGTCATGTCTTTATGAGCCATATTTTTTCGGTCTGTTTTCAAACCAACTATAATGTAACGGGGTTTTTCAATTTGGGATGAAGTTTTTATTGCCCAAGAATGTTTTGATGTTTCAGGTAAGAGTGGATATTCGTATAAATCCCAATTCCTAAATGCTATTTGTATTGCGCGATCTCTTTCCAAGTATTTCAGTAAATTCAATCTTTCGCGATCAGACACCTTGACATGCGGCATACGCCATACTATCTTAGATATAGTAATGTTATCTACATATTCATTCGCATTTAGTTTTATGCTATTTAAATTAGTATTGGACCGTAACATAATAAGTTCATGCTTGCAATTAATAATTATCTTGTTGTAGTCCTCAGCAAACCCAAGAATTTTATTTAAAGGGATAGATACAGAAAATGATCCGTGTGAATTTTTTGTCAATGGTACAAAAAATTCATCCCATCCCCATAACTTTGACATCGATGCTTCAAATTCATTCATGGAAACTAGCGACTTCATAGTTGTTGTAATCCCAGCGTTTTTAACTTTATCTATTTCGATTCCATTTAGTTCATATCGAATATCTTGAAAAAGATGAAGAATGGGGTTATTCGTAAGAAGAACACTTTTTACTGCTGATTTTGTTTCTCTATTGAATACGGTTATTGTACCCTCAAGGTATAAAGTACTTGCTGATGGTAATACGTAAAGATCCTGCTGGTTTATTGGTATACGTATTTCATCATTAAAATTAAAGCTGGTTACGTATGGCTTGTACGAATGGTACTCAAAACTCTCAATGGAGTTGTCAAAGATGAAAGGTTCAGATAAATTCAATATACTCATTTTAATAGACCTAGGCTTTGAAGAAATTGTTTGTTTTGTTTTGTAAGTGGTACTTTAGGTCTTCTTTTCTTGATTGCCAGATGAGTACTAGTATTGATTTTAACTGTCGTTGAAGTTTTATTAAAATCTATCATTTTTTTCTCAGGTGTAAATATATTTGAATCTCTTCTCCTCGTAAATTAACTAAATTATTGTTACCATCTAGTATCCTTATTGTAATTGAACTAAGACTGCTTTGGGTAACAGGAAAATATATAACGTTTTTTGGTGTTTCAATAATCCGATACCCTGGAGGCACATTAGGCACAAATTCGTGAATTATGTGACTAGGTTTTCCATTAACAAACGATCCACTTATTATGTCACATTCGATGCGTACTATAGTTGTTGACAGAATGGAGACAGGATATGGAGATTCGGTTAATATATTTGCTTGAATAGATTCTATGCCGAAACCGAGTAAACTACCAATAGAATTTTTTCTATTGAAATGAATGTCTTTACTGCACAGAATAGATGTTTTTAAGGTATTATTATTGCATGTTAACTTAAATGAACATCCTTGCAGGTTTTCCTTAAAATAATCGTCGATATCTTGAAGTTCATATGAGCCTTCGGGAATTTCAATTATTTCGTTGATACCATAGTGTAATTTATTATTTCTGCTGTCAATATTGGGTATTGAATTGAATGTTGAGATATACAATAGCCCGCATTCATATTCACCATCCAGTTGAAGACCAGGTGAATGGTTTGTTATCAGAGTAGATGTTGTTCCAGTTATAGACAAAGTGAAAGACATAGTGTGAATGATAAAAATGTTTATTGTACAATGGTATTTAAACGGTCATACCAAAAATGTTTCAAATATTTTATACATAAATGACCACAATTTACGGTATCAAACTTTTGATATGTTTTGTAATTATAATAAATAGTGTTATTATTTAAATACTTCTTTAATTCTAGTGGAGGTGGAAGATCACCATAACTATTAAAATATTCACAATGATTGTTATATTTAACATAGGCTACCCAGTGAGTTCCATTGTTTTTGGAACTATCTAAGTTTAAAATTCCACATTCTACTCTTTTAGGCCGCTTTGGCAAAGTATCTCTCATAAAAACTCCACGAAAATGGGGAATATCAGAAGAGTGGTTAAGAATATCAACATTTGAAAGAGCTCGCCTGGGTAACCTTTTACTTAGTTTTTTGGCGTTTTTATGCATAATCCTTTTCCATTTTTATATGGTTTAATATGAAGCCCTTTTCCGATGGCAATAGATTCCATCATCTTGTTATGTCGTTCTGATTCAGCCAAGTTTTTTCTTGCGGCTTTGTAGTCACCTACAGCTTTAGCAATTCCGGCAGCTCCACAAGCTAATGACCCAAGCGCAGAAAGTCCGGCAAAAATAGGTATCAGTGGTAATATACCTCCGGTTTTTGGAATCGGTATTACACGTGGCATTCGTACTTTTGTTTTATTAGCAAAAACTTTTTTTGCAGCTATAAGTGCTCGATCGAATATATGACCTTTGAGTTTAGGTTTCTTTTTTATTTCAGCACGTATCTTAGACACAAAATGTTTAAATGGCTTTAGTCCTGCACCAGCTTTTAATTTTGACTTCATGACCTTACGTACTAACCAAGAAGCAATTTTTTCCCCTGTCCCAACATTTTTCGACTTTCTCCTTTGTTTAGCCATTTTGTAAAGTTCTAAATCTGCACGATGTCTATCAGCTAAGTTCGAGTATCTATCATAAGCTATATCGTGCTTCATACATGCGTTATCTAGAGGGTTTATTCCTTTATCACCTCTTTGTAACCTTTTATGTAATTTCGTGCCCGGTCCACAATAATTATAACCAGGTAAGTGTAATTCAAAAGGTAAACTATTAATAGCACTATTTAAAAGTCCTCTTCCTTTCATACCCCTTATGATACTGAGAAATTATATTTACGATAAGTGTATTAATATAACTTACACAACATCATTTTTATCAATCCAACTGTTTTCTTTTTCACTAAGTCCTAACCATTTAACATATAGCTTTGTACCCTTCTTTTTAATCACTCTTTCAATAAGATAAACGTCTGGATACTTTGTTTTTTGCAATTCTTCTTCATAAAAGGTACCGAGTATAGTATTTTTTTGTTGATCTTCAATATGGTATGTTATAGGTTGAGTACGATTAACATGTTTGATTATGAATAATTCTGTAGACCAATTAGGTGTATAACCTTTACAAAAGACACTTTTATACTTACTAATACGTACTTGATCTCCTACATTGAATTTATTCAATTTATGATGTATACTAGATTGCGATCTTAAAATGTTTCTTTTTACTTTAATTTCATTATCGAAATTTACATCAATAGGTTTAAATTTTATTGTACGGTGTACAGTTTCATTATACGATTTCACTATTTCGTCTAATGGAAGACCAACCCATTTATAATTTCCAGCGAAACTAAAATATTTATATAATTTAAACTTAAGCGTCTTTATCAACCTCTCAACAATGGAGGCCTTTTTAGTAGAATACGATGAGTAATGATTTATTATTCCTCTTAAATTCATTATTATAAAACTCTTTTCCATGATCTGTCTGTAAGTTTTTAGGTTTTCGTTTACTTGATGTTATAATTAGAGAGAATGCATTTTTCACATCCGTTTTACTCTTGGATTTTATTGGTGTACACCATGCATACTTTGAAAATGTATCAATAACAGTTAATATATATTAATATCCTTTGTTAGTCGTGTGCAGTTTCTGTAAATCAATCAAATCAGCTTGCCATAAATCGTCAATCCCTTTTAATATAACCGGTCTTCGCTTAAAGTTTTTTCTCGCTGAACGATGGATCTCGTTCACTATTTGTTGTTTTGCCATTATTCAAATATTTTAAGATATTATCTATCTCCTTTTTTGTATAAAAGTTTATTTTCAACTGAGCGGCAAGGTGATAAAGTTGATTATTTATAGTATCAAACAGAGAATCTATAGATTTTTTGTCGTATATATTCTGAATATATTGATCAACGTACTGCTTGTTCACCGCATCATTAGGTGATAAGGGTTGCGCGACTCCCTTTAATTGAGAAGATTTTAAATCAAAATATCCTGCGTCAGTTTTAAGCAAAGCCTTATCCTTAAGTTCGGGAATCTCACTAGATCGCAAGCGTTTATGCACATGGTGACCGAATTTGTCAATGTTCATTGTATATTGTATTGAAGTCAAACTACAACTGTTAATAATAAATCTTTATTTTATTTATATATTATTTACTAATCCTGCTTCGTGCAATTCTTCAATGACAGATATGATTTCGTTATCTAATCCCGTATTGCCAGCGTCACGAGATGCTATAAGCAGTTTCAATCTTTCTACTAATTCGTTAGGATCATCCCAATAGACATAAGAAACGTCTGCTTTAGCTTTTTTCATTGAAGGCAAACCATCACCGGATACAAGTATTTCTTCACTTAACGAACGTTGTTTGCTTAATTTGAATAGTGGCTTTATAATGTATAAATATGTCATACCCTTGTTGCTTTTAATCGGCTTATTTGGATCAAAATCACGTCTGTGAGCATTTGTTGTTAATAATAAGGTTTTATACAATCGTTTATCGTCTTCGGTGATTATATGTAAGTCAGGTATTTTCTTAAACAGCAAATTGCTTAAACCTTCCGTTAAGCAATAAGATTTTCCGCTTATTATTAGCTCTTTATCATTAACAGTAATCGGATAAGATCCAAACATCAACCTACCCCGCTCCATTCGTACACCAAAAGGAATGTTCGTGTTAGAATATTGTTTTTGCCACAATGGATCTCCACGTGGAGAAGCATACGAATCTGATGTTCTGAATGAAGCATTATTTGATGTGTCGGAATCATTTTCATTGATAATATCATTTTGTTCAAAATCAACTTGATTAGAACTAATGGTACTCTCATTTTCACTTTCAGATTCAGACGATTTTCCCACAAATGTTTTATTAACTAAACTTTGTCTCTTTTCGTTGGCAGAAGGACTATATTTCAAAGTTTTTACAGATTTATTCCAGTTAAAACCTTTGTTATCAAAATCCGTGTCACTAATATTTAGGTTGTTATCATTATTATGTTTAACCATCTCATTTAAAGGATCTGTGATTGGTTTCAACATTGTTTCCAACATTATATTATTATTGGTTTTAGCATCACGAATTAACTTAATTTTTTTTCGGACAGCATCAGCAGATTGGAGCACTTTTTGTTTAAATACCTTTTCATCGTTAATTTCAACATTCATGTCTGTTCTAGACCGTTTCATTTTGAGTAATAAGTTTTACATGTCGTGGCTTCCTTTTATGTAAACACCTAATCCAGCACGATAAATGTGTCAAATCCTTTCCTATAGCACCCAGAATTTCTATTACAATCTTTATTTATTACTAAGTAACTAAATGGCATGTTCCATACTTGGGAACACATTTCGCGAAACTGAAACCACGACATATCACTTCCTACATGTTCATCATAAACATGTCGTAAATTCACATCATCTTGTTTAAACAGGATTATTAAGTTAGCATTGTCTCTTATCAACTGTTTAGGTATTTTACTGTACGTCTGGTTTAGATAGAAGCTATCTATATTCTTATGTCTTCCCATTGCGAAGTAATCTCGTATATTATTTTGATTTTCACAGGCAACGTCGTCAAAAATCATGATCGAATTAGGGTTAGCATTATGAGGACTTATCACTTCATCATTTTCAGAATATTTATGAAATGAAATTGATGGCACTAACTTTAAAACTTGCTCTAAAAAATCATACATGGGTTGGAAAAGTGTTTTGGAGTAAACGTATACATTATGGAACCGCAGACCTTGTTCATGTAGCAGCAAACCAATAATCAAATTCGTTTTTCCACAGTTTGATGGCCCACAAATAATACATCGAATTGTGTCAGGCAAAAGTGTGCCATGTCGAAAATGGCGTTTATTGGGTGAAGAGCAAACGACATCCAAATGCAATCTCTGCGATTGCTTTATAAACTTCATACTACTAATATGCACGTGTAACAAGTTTGAAGGACTTTTTGTAAATACTGTATTCGTATAAACGTTGAGTATATATTTAAAAACCTGATGTTTATAGCACATAGTAACTCAATTCGATTGATACAACATTAAGTATGCGTTTGCGTTGTAATAATGTAAAACAGGAGAACGGGAGGCAATCAGAATTTAACGGCAATGCAACGGAAAATAACCCAAATGCATCTCGGGATTCTGTTCCACTACTGCATAATTATGAACGGAAACTAACCGAAATGCATCTCGGGATTCTGTTCCACTACTGCATAATTATGAACGGAAACTAACTCAAATGCATCTCGGGATTCTGGCCCATTTGGGATTTTTTGACCCGGCCCGTAGTTATATATTGAGATTTTTTGAGCCAGCCGCGAAAGCGAAGCAAAGCGGAGCTGTAGCATATGGCCTGGCTCAAAAATCTCAATATATAACTACTAAGCTGCCAAGTATGGCGTTTCAGTTGCGACTAGGACAAGAGGTCATCAATGGAATTTAATACAATCTTGAAGGACTATGCCGGCAAAGTGCTCTTTTTTCATTCCATTCCACATAAATTTGTGGCACATTCTTGGAGAAATCGTTTGAAGTTGATTGTTTTTAAATTTATTTATGCGTTTTAAATCGACACGAGTTACGAATTTCCCTTTTGCACGTGTCTCGTACGACGTTTTTTAGTACAGATGGCCCTCCGAAATTTTGGGCCTGACGTAAAATGAGCCACTTCTCGCACTAAAGCCACCATCTGTACTATAAAAGTACTTTTGTTATGCTACGCTGTAATATAATATGTATTTAGCATAACGCCAATAATCGTCCGGAGGTCAGCATTTGTATGCGAAACATGCGAACGATGTCACTTTATGAAGATAAATTAGGATTTACTGTACATTTGTTCATTATGATGAAAGTATACTAAACTTGCTTAAGCTAAAGAAATATGGGGTTTTCAGCTGTTACAAAATTGCATTAATAAAGCTATTGGCTTTTTTGTAAGCCTGGATAAAATTGTACAATAAATATGTAACGAACACTTTTCTGTGTATGACAGAGTTTTAATCAAATAATACAGTATTTTGATCGTTACGTTTTGAAAATGTATAATCCAATTAGTGAAATAAATGTTCGGGGGCTTGCTTCACCATTCCCAAATAATATACACCGTGTTTTTATTGATTTCCGTAAAATTGGACAGGTTACTTGGGACATTAACAGAAGTTGCCTGGTATGTCGGCTTTTGTTAATTTCGTAAAAATTTTTTTTTTCGTTTTCATACATGATAATTGAAGTGGCAAGTGTGAGAGAACCTTGAGAATAAGATCTCAGGTGACTGACGGCACATGTTAAAATAAGTAATATTAGGATGTAATATAGGTTGCAATACACTTGTTCAATTAATAAACTTATTTTTTTAATAACTCGATTACAGTAAGAGCTAAGGCACTAGTTTCTTAGAGAAATCTATTACTATTGATCTTAATAAGCTTCCCTTTAATTTGATGGAAATCAATAAAAATACGGTGTATATGTATCAGATAAATGTCTGTCTTTGTCTTTTCTTGCTGTACGGCGATAATTTTATCCGACGGATATATTTATCCGGATAATGTGAAACCAGGGGCCTATTTCTCAAAAGCTTGTAACTTGTAATACAAGCGGAAGTCCTTACCTTACTTATGGTATCAAAAAGAGACTTCCACTCGGATTACAAGTTACAACCGTTCGAGAAACGGACCCCAGGCCTAAATTACTTATGTAGTTTAAAACAACTGTCATTTTGATATTTCACTTTCACAAGGTGGAACGATTTACCTATATACCTACAAGAAATAAATTTAATACTCAGATTAGGTATCTTGCATAGGCTTTAATTACACAATTAACAGATTTTTTTAATAATACAACAGGAATGCAACATAAAAGAGATTAAATCATCAAACGCAAAACATTTTCCCAAAAGTCGAATTTCCATAAAATCATTCGTACATACTTTAATATTTTTAACTTAACCCTTAAATCGACAACGACACTTTTTTTGAAAAAATACATAAAACTATAGTTTTTATGCCTATGTATATGATTTTAAATAACAGAAAATTAATAAAAAAAATCGCTTATGGATAGTTTTTCAGAAATCATATGTCAAGTATGTTGCACGTTGCCAACTATGCAGTGAATAGGTATTGGGCTTGAACGTCCAGTATTTTTGCCATTGCCAATTGTACGGTTAATTTAGTTTATTATATTTTTAATTTTTTTTTTCATTTATTATATGAAACAAGATATTTTATGTCAAAATCCTTATTAAAAAACTTATAATTTCAATAAGTAAGTAGTAATATCTTAGAACCTGTGGACTACATATGAAAAAAAAAGGGACACTGAAATTCAAGGCAGACATAGAATAATATAAGTTTTTATAAATGGTAAATATAAATTCTCGTGGTTCTATGTCAGCCTTTGATTTCAGTGTATCTTTTTTCCATTTGTAGTTCACAGGTTCTACGATTAAGGTTCACAATTAAGTAAAATCAATGCATTTAGAGCGGCTTAGTTTACTTGGCTCATGGCATAATCAACAGCGATGTCCGAAACCGAATGATGTCCTTATCATACGGGAAGCAAAACTTTTTTCAGATTGACTTTTGTTTACATGTTTGTTGGACTTAAATAAAATAAATTAAGTCACTCCAATGAAAAATCAATACTGGGAGTCACTGAAAATATGCTGTTTTCTGTACTGCTGTGCAGCATCTTCCTCGTCTGAGTTTTCGGCATCTAGGAAACTTTTTTTGGACTTGAAATCACACAGCTTTATTAGAAATAGATTACATAAAAATAATATATAAAATAAATAATAATTCTTTGATATATTGGGCAGCAAAAGCTCATTGAGTGCGAAGATCTATTTCGTTATTAGTACCTACGTCGTTATGAGTAGTATTTAAAAAAATGGCCATATAGCGATATTATGATATAGATGTTATTGCAGGTCACTTAGTACTGGTTTTTACATAAAAAGTGTCCCATTTTCATTTAATTTGAGTGGTTTTACTCGAAATTATAATGTGTTGATGAAGCACGGCAACATTGGCAACGAGAAAAATACTGGACATAGTTAAAACACCGTATCATTGGCAACGGGAAAAATACTGGACATAGCAACAACAACATAAAACATGGCGTAGTTGCCAACGGGAAAAATACTAGACATTCTACTTTGCAAGTAATAAACTCATTGATGAACTGTGTTAGAAGTTTCAAGTAAACAGAAATATGTACTTCAAGTATTTAGTTAAACAGATGTGCAAATTAAACAATACCTTATCATACAAAATTACGAAAAAAAAATGTGTTAACGTTAGGCCGGGCGACGTGTCCTTTTCAATTGGGTATCTTGGCGGCGATTTATGACAAACTAGCGTTTCTGTTGGCTCGACACATTTTTTTTCAGAATAATAATCATTATGCAATACACTTACACTGCTTAGTTTTCGCTTCAGCGTTTTGGTTTCTTGTGTAGATTTTTGTATTTGGGATGTCTAGTATTTTACCCGGTATCGAATTAAGGGTTAAAGCCGTTGGTATTCATTATTCATGCACATAATATTGATTTAAACTTTCATGATTATCACTCATATTTTAACGATATCATCATCATCATCAGCCTATGATAGTCTTCTGCTGGACATAGGCCACTCCTATTGACTATGCGTATAAACGCATTAGGAGGTAAATGCCCATAATCGCCACGCTGGGCAAACGGATTGGCGATCGCAGTAATGTGTCCACTATGATGATGCTGCTGCCCATCATCAATCTTTTATCAAATAGTGGTCAGTGACACTTTAATCCCTTAGTCGACTCTTACGACACCAGGAGGAGTTGGGGTGGTGACAAATGTATTCTTACTGCCGTCACCACACGGGTTTTTTTAACGATAAACGGATCTTAATCGCGAAAACATACATGCATATCATCCTGACGTTTCCGGCACATGACGTTACACCAGTTAACACGTTCGCCTTCGGTACTTCTTCACTAAGTGCTAATACTATGCCAAACGAAATTATCTGATAAAAATCCTATACCAGTGACACGCATGTGTGACCGAAATGATTATTGTGTCGCCGTCATAGGAGTACTAACTATTCTTTATTGAACAACAACCATGTAAAAAACAGCTTACGCCAAGAAATTACATGTGGAATCATCTATAAGCTAACATAATTCTAGTAGTTATACCATTTTATATCAAAATAATGAAAAGGAAAAATTATAGGGTACAGTACTAGGTATTAAGGTAATGGTTAATTTTTCGTCTAAATTGTGTCCATCTATCAGAAAAAATGTCGGCATTTTGAATCGTAGCTAAAAAGTTATTAATTAGTTCTATAGCTCTGTGGGTGGGTGCGTTGGAAGTTTGATGCCGGCGACACAGCACTTGTGTCAAAAACCTTTGTATTTCTAAGTCACTGGAATAGGAATTTGTTAGAACTTGATTTATGCTAGTGGCTTAGCCACTCACATGCTTTGATTTTTGCGATAGACTCTGTCTATGTAAAATAAGAGTGATGACATGTAACAAAAGCTAAATGAAGCAAGTGAGTGGATAAGATTATTCTTATCCACTCACTTGCTTCATTTAGCTTTTGTTACATGTCATAAGTAATCTTATGATTACTTTGATCTCGTATGTGTGTCACTGGCTTAGGAGTCGTTTTTTCGGTCACATACGAACGGTCGAACGTGTAAAGACCCGTTCACATCCACATGTTCTCTTAATTATCTGACATGTTTTCTGTTCATCATGGACCGAAAGCTATATATAGACTCGGTAATAACCCTATTTTACCACCAAGAGGACCGTACCTCCGAAAACCCTATATCAGATTTTCCGTCCTAACAAAAACCGTCGTTTGTCGAAACAGGGTCCCTAAATATATTAAACGGACCGAAATAAGCTTGGGACAAAGGTCTCCTGTGGTCTTGTTAACCGTTGACCTGTGGTTTTATTAAGAGGGTTGTAAATTGAAGTGGTTCGAATATAGGTAACATAAATAAATATGAGATCATTTTGCACAAGTGGACCTAGTGCCACAGTAAGCTCAATTATAGCTTAAGCTGTGTACACTAAACGCCAATATTATATTCATGTTGGCACCCATATATAATATAAGGTAATATAAGTATCATGGGACTCATAGGCACCATGCCGCAGGCTGATTTTTTCTTTTTACAGGTAAATTGCTTAAATATTAATTTTGGTGTACATAAGTTTAGTTCGTAATTTATTTAAATAATATATTAATCTTGTCTGTACTTTTTGTACTTCTTTCCTCTGCATAAATTATATTTGTTTAATTTATTATTGTGGAAGATGGACTATTTTTTTCTTTTTTTTTGTATTGGCACAACAAAGTGGGTCCACTCTACCTGATCGTAGGCAAGTTAAAAGTGGAGCACGAATCGCGGCAGCAACGAACAGGAGACCAGCAGTAACCTGGCAGTTGCCACCGGTTTGCTGGCCCGCCAGATGCTTCTTCACGCTTCGTTTAAAGGGTCCCAACATTATACGCTAAATCGATAGCTTGATCAAACTTGTAAACAAGACTTCAAACTCACTATTAATAGTAAAGTATCTCAATATAAGTTCAAGTACTATCGTCCTAAGTCAATATTAGCAATGCTAATACGAACCCTTGTACTGTCCGCCCTTTGATGTGCCACAAATTGCCAACGGGCCGCAGTACATGTGTGCACAGTAACCTAGGTTACATACTGAATCGTCCAGGATTAATATATCGTAGTACACATTGATACAGTAGGTACTTTAATTGAAATCAAATTAATATATCGAGTAACAATAATTCTTTATTTAACGATTAAATTACATTTTAATCACAAATATTTTGTTCTTTGATCGTGACTGTGTATATATTTAAGTATTAATAGGTATCTATTTATTATATAATATCGTCGGTTAGTACCCATATCACAAACCTTAATTGAGCTTAAGGTTGTTTTGTGTGAGATGTCCCCGGATATTTTTTTTTTAGGCATTATGTGACGTGTGACGGTCTAGCTATCAACGCTGATGAGATAGCAATTTGTTATATTTTAATTTAGTAAAGGAAGAATGTGAAACAAATGATACCTACAAATCATGATAACCCTAAATGAAATGGCTAAAAGCTGAATTAAGAGCAGACTACCTATTAATTCGACAGTTGTTTGAATACTTAAGGGGTAGTGAAAAACTGTTGTTGTATTGTCTTTATCTGTTCTAAAGTATATTTAAAGGGTTATGTTATTACTACCACATTTTTAAAAGGTAGGTAACGTTTGATATGGATTCTTCTAGGCCACGAAGTGGAGCATTCCATTGGCTGTCCTGTACAAACGCATGTGCGATTCCGATAATTTGAGTCTTCTTCTGAATGTTTAGATAATGTATAATTATATTATTATATTTGAGTAAATTTTGTTTCCTCTGGTCACGATAGACTGAGAACTTCGATAAACCCTGAAGTTTGAGAAAAACCGTTTTTGTACGGACATCTGTGGATTTTTTTGTGGAATGCATAGAGTGTCAACACTCAAGTAAAAAAGTACCTATTGACATGAAATACTAATTGAGCTGACCTACTGCCCACACCTTTACTGTGTAAAGGACCCTTGATGAAATGGGTTCGCTTCACTCAGGCTCAATTCCATGATTCTTATGAATTTAATTTGCCATCGGTCCTTGACCGCTGTTCATTGTTTTACTGTGGATAAGCCATTTAAGGTAATTAATACTTATGTAATCCTTTTGACGAGAAAAGCCATGTCATAAATGTTTAAGTCAAGCGAAGCAAAATGTTTCAACGCATGCGGAAAAATATTACGAGTTTTATTTCGGTTTGTTAAACTTCTTCTTCTTCTTGCTTCGCTTTCCTCAATACTGAGGGTCGTGACCTCCTCCGTGGATCACATGGTTTTTTATCGTTGTTTTCCAGGCCTTCCGACCTTTTGCGACTTCCATAGCATCATGGGTCTGGGCGGAAAGTGATTTGCCAACCTGGTCGGACCATCGCATTGGACTGCGACCTCATCCCCTCTTTCCTTCCAACGACCCAGTGATCATGAGCTTTTCCAGATTGTCTCCTGTTTTCCTGGCAATATGTTCGAAGAATTCAAGAACTCTCCGGAGGCACGTGGTAGACATTATAACATTTACTCCAATCTCACTGAGTATTGATGCGTTGGTCCGATGCTCAGTCCAAGATATCCCCAACATCTTCCGCCAGGCCCACATTTCGAAGGCATCAGCCGACTTAATTGACCAGGTCTCGAATGTTAAACTAGTCGAAGGTAATAAAAGTATGGGCAGCGTCATAATAAGTACCTATAGTAACCGACGATAAAGTTTGCACATCGGTCTTTAGAAAGAGACATAATATTGCATAAACGTGACATAAGTTCGAGAGGGACAATGATCTATGAAGCCGAGTCTCTTTCCAGTGACCGATGTACAAACTTAATAGTCTGGTACTGTAGCTCTCTTTGTTTTCATATAATTAATTTAGAACTATCATTTTGTAGTATTTTATGCAACCCTTGTTTAAGAGAGGTCAAAAAAGGTGAGTGGCGTGGGTAACAATTTGAGGCGAAACCGAAAATTGTTATTAAAGACGCCACGAGCATTTTTTGACTCAGTTAAACAATGTTGCATACAATACTTTTTCTACGACCACACATTTATTTTTAAATAAAATTGTAAATTTTAGAAATATTCTTACTCAAATACAATTTTATTAATCATCAAGGTCGGGCAGGAGACATCAAAATTAAAAACCGGCCATGTGCGAGTCGGACTCGCGCGCGAAGGGTTCCGTACCATTATCAATTTATTATTAAAAAATACAGTAAAATCAACCTACCTCACGTCAATCAACCATCAACGTACCTATAGTTTATAGGAGATAATTTAATCAAACCAAAAATCGTTGATAGAGTTTATTAATGTGCATAACATATATTTTTTTTAGAATTTTATATCGCGTAGTTTAAAAAATAGAGGGGGGGGGGGACACATTTTTCAGACTTTGAGAGCTGATATCTCGAAAACGATTTGCTTAAATAAAAATGAGATGTATAAACCTTCATATTAATTTCAAAGACCTTTCTATTAATACCCCACACCCTTATATACAGCTAAAAAAAAATTTCTTTCCCTCAGTTACATGTATGGAGGGCCCCCACCCCAATGGTTTTTTTTACAATTTAGTATCATAATCCTGTAGCGGTTCATACAACACATATTCTTACCAAATTTCGTTACTGTAGCATTTATAGTTTCCAAGTAAATTGGCTGTGACAGACGGACAGACGGACAGACGGACATGACGAATCTATAAGGGTTCCGTTTTTGCCATTTTGGCTACGGAACCCTAAAAAGAAAGCTCCTCTATGGTTTACTGTTCATCAGATTTTTTTTATTTTTATTTAGGTTGACAGCCATGTATTTCATTAAGTCTTGTATACACGAGGTGTCTTAAAACGCAAAAAACGCACTGCGTGTAAACCCGAATGCGTTTATAGGGATTAGACAATATAGACTTATCTTGACATCTGTAAGGTAGGGGCTTAATGGTGTGTTCACGACCAAGTAAATGACAAATAAAAGTACGGGAGTAGAAAAAATTGTTAAAGGTTCCTATATTATTATAAATTAAATAATATTATACCCGGTAAATCTATTTCGGGCGATAAATTAAACCAGCTGGCTTAGCACATGATTGGTGCGACAGTATGTCGCCGCGAGATAGATCACCCGTCCTTCACTAGCTACATTAACAAAAGAGGGACGGATAGTCTATCCCGTGGCGAGATACTGTCGCGTCAATCATCTGCTAAGCATACAGCTATGCTATTCTCTTATTCACACATTCGACGCTGCGTTCATCAACGAGCTCGACGCGAAAAACGGTATTCATTAACGTAGAACAGCTCGTCGTCGAACTGTAGGCGGTAACTCTCGACGCAGTGTAGTTGCAGCTCACGCCGCATTCGTCGCCGAGCGCTAGTGTCGTTTAAAGTGCATAAGTGAATACCATTTTTAGGCTCGACGCTGCCGCAGCGCTGACACAGCGCTGATAGCAAGGCGGTTTCCTTAGTGAATAACACTGCTGGTCGGATTCATTGCTCCGACGGCCATTGGGGTGGAAAGGTTCTCGATTGGCGGCCACGTGCCGGAAGGCACATTGTAGGCAGACCACCATAAGGTGGACTGATGACCTGGTGAAGGTCGCAGGAGTCCGCTGGTGGCGCAGGACCGGTCAATATGGCAATCTTTGGGGGAGGGCTATGTTCAGCAGTTGGACGTCTTTCGGCTGATGATGATAAGATTCATACTTGGACCCATTAGTTAAGAGGCTTTTAAGTTACACGTAATTTGTCCAGCAGATATCTATGGATATCTATCGGCTATAATGATGATGATAGTCAAGGTTCGTTGGTTCATATAAGGTTGTAGGTACTCAAATATGTTAAAAAACCAAGAGAATGTATACAACTCTGTTATTTCTGTACACAGTACCATTCGGCTTTTATCTCGATTAACAAGGTTTCCATTGCCACCACGTTCGCCTTTCCTTCCATAAATATAAGGTTTAAATTATCGAAACAAAACGTCTAGTTTATGTTGGGAGATTGTAAGGATTTCTGTCGTACAAATTCTTTTTTTATACCGATGTTAAAGATACGCGTTTTTGTCGTAGCGCGTGGGAAAGTTACGATATTTTAAAATTTGCATATTATGAGTTTAATATCTTTTTATTTCAACTTATGCGGAACCAACTCTGAGACTATTTAATATTTGATGAAGACTTGTACAAATATTTACACGTTTGTGACATAAGTAATAAACACAAGTATTTTTGCAGCTACAATATTGTATGTTCGTAATCTTTAAAAGTATTTATTGTTATGAAATAAAACTACTGATTGTATGTATATACATACATATGTATAGATCGAAACGTCTTGACGTATTTGATCTATGCGATATTATCCGTTTCCATATCTTTTAATATCAGTAGCCGTAGGTACAGTGGCGTTCAGATTTGCATGGACGATTTATAAATGAATTCATTCATAAACTGCCCATGCAATTTTGAACCCGACTGTACCATGAGTTGTCATGAGTAACGGACACTCTAGTTTTACTCGATACGTAAATAATTCTGTCGCACTCGCACTGAATTATTGGCCCTAGCTACGAGTATTATGTACCTAGTTATTTCAAATGTACGTGTTTGTGAATATTTAAATTTATTTTTAATCAGTCTATTATAGACAGATCAGGGTGCTTAGACAAGTTGCCAATCGCTAACGCTTAATCGTCAATCGTAAACGAAAGGCAGCTAACTGTCTTTGTCGCACTAATATGAAAGAGTGACAGAGAGGGAAAACAACGATACGCTACCAAGCGTTAGCGATTGGCAACTTGGCTAAGCATCCTGTTCATTTAATTTTCTTAGTACTACGAATTCATACAACCGATTTAAATAATAATTCTGAAAATAAATTCGAATATTAATTAGAATCCTATTCGAGACAGTTTATAAATGATAATTTTACATCGCGAAATGAGTTTAGAAATTTAAATTGGAATTAAAACTAAGGAATTGTACAATTTATAGAGAAAATATTAAGTAAATGTAAGCAAAATATTGTATTACACAATTTCAACCTTTGTAAGGGCATAATATTTACCTTAAGTTTACTTTCTAATTTATCAAGAATGCCAAATTATATGAATTCTCATGTTACTTAGTAAGAAACATCAAAATGATATCATATTTCTAACGACCAATCGACTAGGGCTCCTGGTTTCATACAAGAAGTACCAAATTTTGGTCCCCGACTGTGTTGTGTATTAGGTATACATGTCAAATAGTGTTGTTCTTATTTGTGTCAATTGAGATGTCGTAAAGAGTGGATCGAATTAACGGGATCGACAGGGCTTGGCAGCTAGGACGGAGACACGAGAAATTTACCTATCGATATCGATAAGGCAAAATGTTCCATAAGTTTTGACATCACCTATTTTAGTTTCGACGATATAATCATTTCAAAATGATTTTTAATTTATGATAGAATGTCACAAATTTAATTAGGTACTTTTTTATTGGGATTAAGAAGCTTAGATAAATCGACCAACCACATTTTTTTTGTTAAATTATACGCAAATATTAATCTTGAAAAATTCAAAATCGGAAACCTTTGCTACGGAACTGTTTAATTACCTATTTTGTTTTGTTTTACCCTTTCAAAATGTTTTTTTTTTTAGTTTTTATTGATCTGTTATATGAGACATAACTGTTTTGCCACTTGGTTGTTCCAATATTTATATTAAAAAAGACATGTCATAATAAATATATGTAATTGATATCATTTTAAGAATAAAGATTTCTTGCATTACTCATTCAAAACTTCTGTCTTTATTATTGAAGTAAATCAAACATCATTATGAAGTTCATGCATTCAATATTTCGGATATAAATCTCCTTATTCATCAAAAACTATATATTATGTAGTAAATTTACGTTTTCTTGCCTTTTAATAAAAAAATAATAATAATAAGTTGATGCCAGCTTATCCTTATTTATAATATAAGCATATGGATAGCTTCTTCTTAGATGACTTAATAACAAAAACCACGTGAGGTATTTATCAATATTATCGATATACGTTATCGATATTTATCCCATCCCTACCATCACCCGTTGCCGCTCACGAATATCAAGTTACAAAGCAAACCCCATCCCACGAATCTCCAAATGTTTGTCGACTCCGTCCCTTTCTTTAACATACGGCTTCACGTGTGACCGACAGAGATGCCGACAGGATGTAGAAAACCGTCAAGTTCCTCAGAAGTGGTTTGAATCTTTGTTGATGACCGATATTGTGGCTATTTTGGATTAAGTTAGTAATCAAATATTTAAAAACGATCGAAGTATTCATAAATTTCCGAACATGCCTTAACAATGAGTTCGGTATAAAGTAATATGATTACTTCTGTAAGTAAATTGCATTTCGTCGGGTGACAACCAAAACTCACTAAGTAACAAATACCTACCTGAAGTAAAACTCGTATCTCAGTTCTGATTCTATACTCACATACGAGGTTGCTAAGAGTAGTGACAATTTTATAGTGAGTTTTGCTTGTCAGCAGACGATTTGTACACGCACATTAGGGTGGTTCTTATTTTCGAAATTTTGTATTTATTTTTATTTTTTTCAATTATTATAAACAAACATTAGGGGTCACTATCGAAGTACGAATTTCAAGAAAGGCAAAATCATTAGTGGTTTTTTATTACTTCGGTAGTGACCCCTAATTTTTGTTTATAATATTTGAAAAAAAAAAACGAATACCTACGGTTTATTTATCAAATAACAAAATGAGAGGGTGTCCCATAGAAAATTGCAATCGGCAGGGCAAAGAGCTCCTTTATTAGTTCGAACATCCTACAAAATTGCAAAAATAAGGACCTCCCTAACACATATATAAACAAAAGTAATCGGAAGGAGTAATCATGTAACTTTTTGCCCAACTCTGCAATAGAGGTTCTGTTTAGATATTAAATTTAATAAATATTGTGGATTGATAACCTAAACTCACTATAGAAGCTGTCATTACTCGTAGCAACTCTTATAAATATTTGATGTCATATACCAAAGAAAAATAGACCAAGATCACATACGAACGAGGTGGGAATCGAACCCGTAACGTACTCAGCTTTTGCACTGATGTTGTCGACTCCTCGGCCACTCAGTCTAAAGATGCATTCAGAGTTCAGACCAAACGAACATTCGCTATTCTAACCCCCCACTCTACGAAATTCGATCGCTACACAAAACCTGATTGGTTGATTTCGTAGAGCGGGGGATAGAACAGCGAATGCTCTTTTGGTCTGAATGCACCTTTAGCAACCACCAGTAATTTTTCTCGGGTATATGCAATCCCATGCAAGGCTAAGCGCCTTTGACCAAGCAATACATGCATGCACTATTTATAAATAAATAATAAATAAATAAATAAATATCTTGGGACATCTTACACAAATCGACCTAGTCCCACGGTAAGCTCAATTAAGGCTTGTAACGTGGGTACCAGGCGACGATATATATAATAGATAGATACATATAGATACTTAAATACATATACAGCCATGACCAAGGAACAAACATTTGTGATAAATAAATACACAAAGAATGCCCTCGCCGGGATTCGAACCCGGAACCTCCAGCTTCATAGGCAGGGTCACTACCAACTAGGCTACGGAGGCTGACAAAAATTTATCCGAATACTTTTCGGTTTTCTGGTTTAGCGAGATACGAGTTTTATTTCAAGCAGGTATTTGTTACTTAGTGAGTTTTTGCGGACCTTACTACTGCTTATTAAGGTGGAAGTACTAGTGCGCAACATGTCGACAGAGAATGTTTATTTGAATCACGATATTTTACTCATATATAAATTTACATAAAGTATTGTCATGAGTTTTGGGAGAGGAGTTTGTTAGTTAAATAGTATTTATTATAGGGTGATAATATCAAAATTTCTCAAAATTGCAAATTTTCTTAGTCAACTCCATTGTATGAGTAAGCGTCAGATGCTTTTGCTGGCAGTCCCAATAACCGGCACTTCAATACAAATTTCAATGTGACATATTGGGACATTGGAAATATTAACACTCAGTCTTAATAAACATCAGTTTGTCTTAAAATTATGCAAATAAATAATAAATAATAAATAAATAAATATCTTGGGACATCTTACACAAATCGACCTAGTCCCACGGTAAGCTCAATTAAGGCTTGTGATGTGGGTACCAGGCGACGATATATATAATAGATAGATACATATAGATACTTAAATACATAGACAGCCATGACCAGGGAACAAACATTTGTGATAAATAAATACACAAAGAATGCCCTCGCCGGGATTCGAACCCAGAACCTCCAGCTTCGTAGGCAGGGTCACTACCAACTAGGCTACGGAGGCTGACAAAATACTTTAACTTTCCTAGATAATATGAGCTAATTATTTCAAAGTTGGGATATGAAGCATTAAAGGTACATATCTACATGAATCATCGTTTAAATGCCCTAATAGTTGCTAAAAGAGATCGATGGCAACTCAAGCTATAATGACGAGTATTGGTACTGCATCGGGTTAGTACCCGAGTACTAGTGTACTCCCACCTTAAGAAACTATCAAATGAACCAAGTACACACAAGATTACATCTCCAAAGTACTATCACAAACAGAAGATTCCAGACAATTTATTTCCAAATGAAGTAATATTGTTAAAGAAACGTCGTTTTCTGACTATAATTAATGACCTTTGCTTCACTTGGACGAACTGAGTGACAAATCTTGGACCTTAATTTCTTATTTTGTTTATTCTTTTGGCAAAAGGTTTCAAATACGCATTTTCTGGATTTGTATTGTCAATTTGTCCTGTTTTTTATGAGAATTGTACGTAATATCTATTTCAGAGATTCAACGTAATTCTGATAAATCCAATTTCGATACTCGTATACCCAATATAAAAGATATTGGAGAAATCTTATATCTTTAAAAGTGTAGAAGTATTTTTAAAGAGTAGTAGTATAGGTACATATAGGTATTTCTCATAAACTCATACTAATAAAAAATATCGCAAAAACCATCACGGAAAGTTCAATTCAGGTTGTTCTGGGTACTAGCAACGAGATATATAAATAAATAGATAATAATTCATATTTTTTTACATTTTACATACACTTAGGTCTTAGTAGTATAGGTCAGTTTTGGTAGATTGTTCCGGCTTGCAACTTGCATACAAATGACGAAGAACACGAAAATCAAAATTCAGCATACAACTGAAATAAATTAGGATTAAAAATATAGTATAGTATAGTAAATATTAGTTGAAATTTAAAATACCATTTTCATACAAACAAAAACTACAATTGCCTACTACTATTGCAACTTAATAAAAAAAATGCATTACATAATCGAAGTTCGCTGCCATTGCAGTGACACACCACGGAAGTTCATATAGGTACAGTATGTTTATTTTTGTTGATCTTTTAAAAAAATGTTGCTTAATTTTTTTTCCCTTATACAAGGTGGAATTCGGCGAGGGACCTTTACAGAAATGGGAGATAGTTAAGGCTATACTGAGCAACTTTTACTATGGAACCAACCCCGAAATCGTAAAAAAAACTTATCCATACAAAAAGGTACGGCATGTATACACACAATGTATGAAAGTCATTTTTTTTTTACGATTTCGAGGTTGGTCCCATAGTAAAAGTTGCTCAGTATAGCCTTAACTATCTCCCATTTCCGTAAAGGTCCCTCGTCGACTTCCACCTTGTATACATACTGACAAGCGTGAAAGGGACAAACAATACTTAGTAGCTTGCTAAGTTAGGAGACGTATATGAATAAGGAGATTAATCTTTTATTTTAATAAAAAATATTTAGATAAACTATTTGAGAGTATTGAGTCTACTTAAAGCCTCGGGGTTTGTTCAACGGCTAAAGTAACGCTGTATTTTTAATGTCCTAAAATATTAAAAATGCATATCCGTAAGTCACAGATATACTGAAAAGTTGGCACACACAGCACACACTCTGACTTACGTGGCTCATAATTCACGATCAGCTAATGCAACTTAAACCAACTGTGCAAACTAGACAATAAAGTAGAAAATCGCGTAATCCAGCCGCAAAATAGCATTATAAGCTTGCACGGCAAAAAGCGTAATGTGGTGATATTTTTCACTTTATTTTACTTAGTTCTTGAGCTTTGTGTAACATACGGATGCTTCAAATTGCCTTTTCATGAGACTTCCCAAAGTTTAGGTGTTTAAGTTAAAGTAGAAACAGAATTCGAACACTGATTACTTCAAATAGTAGCTGTTGGCGATGCGCTCATTATACTTACCTTTTACCTATCTTATAAATTATTGTATACAGGGTGTAAGTCTAATAAGGGCGAAGCTCTTAACGGGTGATAGTTTACGACATAATAAGTACATTCAAATAACTTTTATTTAAAATCAGAGCAACAAAATTTTCCATACAAAATAATTCGGCGCGCGATGTAAAGCAACATACGCGAGTTAAGCACTCGTTGACAGCTAATTTCAAAAGCAGATGACATAACTGACAAATCAACAATAACAAATATTCGTACCTACATTGCTGCTCCGATAGTCTTAAAAAAATTCTGTGGGGTCTAAATTAAGAGTAACTTTAAACAAACCTTGTAATCCATGATTACACTAATGAATCCCATGCCTGGTTTAATTGATCGCCCGTATTAGATTTACACACTGTATATACGTACTAAGTTATATTTAAATATGTAATTAATTGCTATACAAATATGTACCTTTCTATTAAGCTTAAAGGTTTAATTTAAGTTGTGCTATTGGCACTGAAATACGTTGCTATGCACCGGCCGGCAGTCCTCTGTTAGCCACGCGCCTATGCGCACTCTCGCTGTGACAATTTGTTTTTTCATGTGTATTCCCAAATACATATTTCTATTGAAACCTCGGCTTTTCTTGGTATGAACCCCATACAACCAACAGTAGCTTTGATGTTGATGATGATGATGCGGTCCTGTTATCTCTCATAAGGGACATATGGCTCGCAGAAGAGTTTTCCACTTGTCACGATCTTGGCCTCTTCCAGCTGTTTCCAGTTCAGACCAATAGAGCCAGCCTTCTCAACTGATCGCCTCCAAGAGTTCTGAGGCCGCCCCCACTTCCTTTTGCCACTGGATTGCCAATGGAGACTGCTTTGACAAGTGGTTGCCCGGTCTACGGAGCGCGTGGCCGATCCACCGCCATTTCCAATAGTCATCATCATCGTCATCATCAGCCTATGTTAGTCCACTGCTGGACGTAGACCTCTCCTATTAACTATGCGTATAGACGCATTAGGAAAATGCCCATAATTGCTACGCTGGGTAAGCGGATTGGCGATCACAGTAATGTGTCCGCTATGATGACGCTGCTGCCCGTCATCAATCTTTTATCAATTAATGGTTAGTGACACTTCAATCCCTTAGTCACGATACGCGCAGGAGGAGTTGGGGTGGTGACAAATGTATTCTTTCTGCCGTCACCACACGGCCAAATAATTTTCTTCCAATAGTAGCTTTACTTAATTTAAAGCACATGTTTTCCCACGAATAAGATTATTATCTGTAGCCGTACCATGAGTTTCAATAAAGGATACGTTAGGTTGTACTCGTAAAGCATTCTATCACGCTCGCTCTGACATATTGCGGGCGCGACTGTCTGTAACTTTACGTGAACTTTCTATCGATCCCACTCGTACCAATGCCGTGCGAGCATGATGGATAAGCAAATTACTTTTCTAATCACGGCAATAATCTCATGGTACTCATGATAGAGCTACTACTGCTTTACGTATTAAGAAAAACTTAACGTTACCGATACTTGCAAAGTCATGTCGCCTAAGCTTAATAGGCTACTCGACCCATTTTTAAAGTTTGTCTTATATTATTAATCAATATCTGATTAACGAAAAAAAAAAATTATGTATTTTTTCACGACCTAGAAAACCGCAAAATAATAACTTAAAATTTAAACTTTCGTTACCGCGCGAAAACGATACTAGCCATGTTAATGCTTAGATTATCTGTGGTGTGACCTCACTCAAACCGAAAACAAACATTTGACATGTCACTGATGTCAATGTCACATCAAAGCTACATGCCTACATGTCCATGGAGATTCGACATGAAGTTAGTTTAAGATCCTATGACGTCACATCGTGGCCGACACCGTTTTTAGAGTACGAAATTAAAAAAAATAAAACAAATTTTTCAATAAAAATATATGAAACATTGATTATAAAGTAATCAGTAATTTAGAGTCAGATCATTTAGGTCAATTAATAACGTTTGAGACCATCAGGAAAAATAACATTAGAAAACAAATTACTTTTGTGCCAGTAACCACAAGCCGTGTTGAACGAATGAAAGAAAGTTTAGTGCAGACGCTACCTACTCTGTCTTCCAACATTAACTCCAATGACATGTATAATTCATTCTTTCACATTTTTATGAAACATTATAACAAAATATTCACTTCCAAAAAGATTGTGGTTGGTGGTGCATCTGCTTTTAGTGAGTGGGCAACTGCGGACTTGTATGAACGTAGACGAGCACTGTATGCATTGTATGAGGAACGGCGGTTTAATACGAGTGATGAATTTAAAGAACACGTCAAACAATATTCTAAGAAATTTAAGATTGATTGTAATAAAGCTAAGCGCGATTGTTTGTCCCAAAAAATTAAAAATAGTTCCGACATCATTAAATCAACCTGGAAAGTGATTAATGCGGAGACTGGTCGATCAAAGCACAGATTCCACGATCCTAAATTAAAAATTAATGGCAAAATTATAGAGTCAAGTTTAGAAGTAGCAACAGAATTTGAGCACTTTTTCACCGATATACCAGTCTCCATAACTAAGGATTTAAATTCATCACCCTCGGCTGCCACTATATTATTAAGAGATAACGTCCCTATGTGTAGGAACGACTTTAATTTTGAACATATTCAAATCTCAGATGTAATAAAGGCATTTAAATCCATCAATGTCAAAAAAACTTCTGACCTCTGGGGAGTCTCTGTTCATGTCGTCAAATCCCTTATTGAAATCGTAGCACCTGAATTGGTAGTAATATTTAATCAATGTGTTGATTGTGGTGAGTTTCCTGATCTTATGAAACATAGTAAAGTAACTCCTTTATTCAAATCCGGTAGCACTTCTGACCCCACTAATTTTAGACCTATATCTGTGCTACCAACGTTCAGCAAAATCTTTGAAAAAATAGTTTTATCGCAATTAATTAAGCACTTTAACGTAAACAATTTAATGCATAACAAGCAATTTGGTTTTACTCGGGGGCGCTCAACATCCGACGCTGGTGTCGAATTAATTAAACAAATATTTGATGCCTGGGAGGAATCACGAGATGCTTTAGGTATCTTCTGTGATTTGTCCAAGGCCTTCGACTGCGTTTGTCATGAAACATTGATCAGGAAGCTAGACCATTATGGAGTTAAAGGATCAGCGTTAAATTTACTGGAATCTTATTTACGCGGTAGAATACAAAGGGTTGATGTGAATGGGCAGCGATCGCCGGGGTCATTGGTCTCCACGGGTGTACCACAGGGATCTATATTGGGGCCTTTCCTTTTCCTTATCTACATAAATGACTTGCCACATCTCATAGAGACCCACCATGACATAGTATTGTTTGCTGACGACACCTCACTTATTTTTAAAGTCAAACGACAGCAACAAGCTTGGAATGATGTAAACAATGCTATTTCGAAAGTATTAAACTGGTTTAATATGAATAACTTAATGTTGAATGAGAAAAAAACTAAATGTATTAAATTTGTTACAAGTAACGTAAAACATCAACAGGCTAGTATATTTGTGAAAGGTGAGGAATTGGAAATAGTTGAAAGTACAGTCTTTCTTGGTATAACACTAGACTCTAAGCTTCAGTGGGGTCCTCACATATATAATCTCTCGAATAAACTGAGTTCTGCAGCTTTTGCAGTGAGCAAGATCCGTCAATTAACTGACGTCGATACAGCTCGGTTAGTATATTTTAGTTATTTTCATAGCATTATGTCGTATGGCATTTTATTATGGGGCAGTGCTGCCAATTCAGAGACTAACACTATTTTTGTTCTGCAGAAGAGGGCTATTCGAGCGATATATAAAATGAGCCCTAGAGACTCCCTTAGAGATAAGTTTAAGGTTATTAATATAATGACATTGTATTCTCAATACATCTATGAGAATATTATGTATGTACATAAAAATATTATCAATTTTAGGAAAAATTGTGACATACATAATATTAATACTAGAAACAAACATAAGCTCGCAGTACCCGCCACTCGGCTCCATAAAATTAGGAAATCATTCATGGGTAATTGTGTACATTTTTATAATAAACTTCCAGTAAATGTTACTGAATTTTCAGTCAACAAATTTAAGAATTTTGTAAAGCGTAAACTTATATCTAAAGCTTATTATAGTACACAAGACTACATGAATGATAAAACACCGTGGGAGTAATTTAGGATTTAATTATTAGTTTGTTAAAGTCATGACATTCAATTACGATAATTTACGCTTGGAGACCTTGTACATCTCCAAACGTGCATTATATAATATTATTATTATATACCTATTCGGAGAGAAACCTTACTTCTCTATAAATTATTACTTATAAATGTTGTGACTTTTAGAGACTTTACATCTCTTGTTATTATTATTATATTTCAATTTGTTTAAAATCAATTTTATGTTTTTTTTTTAATGCATGTTAGTTGTAAGATGTACCATGATTGATTGAAAAAATAATTCCCGCCAAGTTTCTTACCGGTTCTTCTTGGATCAGCGGTGTAGGCTTCGAACCGGAAGTAGTTTTCATATTTAGACGATTCAAAAGAGTTTGTTGCTATTCCAATTTGAATAAAGAATTATTTGACTTTGACTTTGACTTTGACCTATGTACCCATCAAACACTTTTATTACGCCGTAATCGAAAAATATTGATCTTTTCAATAAATACTACAGAAAATAATATTTTTTTTGCACTAAATTTGATATGAGTCAAGTAGCCTATTGTTTAGTTAGAAAACGTATTGTTCATGACTTATGTTTCACCCTGTATACCTACAATATTGAACACCATTGCTAAAGAAAAATATGTGGTAAATCCTATGTTAAAAATAACAAATGAATATTTCCATATTTTCGAATTTTCTTTAAGCAGAATATAAAATAAATACACCGTGTACCTACCCATGAACGTATAATCCTGTTTATATCAACGAAATTCAAGTTACGGGTATTACGTCGCAGTCCACACGTTAAAATCAGTACGACTAGGAAAGAAAATATGAGAGCCGTGGTGAAAAAGGGAACTAGTGTTATTTGTAAGAACAACTGATTGTAGTATAATCAGGCTGTTACAACAGGAAAGGAAAAGATAAATATGACATTTGCTTTTTAACATTCAGTTACAAACAAATGTAGGCAGTATAACGAAAATTGTGTGTATTTCATAATGACACTATTTTTGATTGAAAAATAAAATGGCCGTCTTTCAGGCTATTTTTTATTTTACATGTACCTACAGATATAATTCAGGTTTTGTTCTCATTTTGTGAAAAAGCCTTAATCCTTTATTTAGGTCTCCTGTTATTTGTCGCATACATCAATATATTATTGCCGACACATTAAAGAAGGCATGTGAAAATTGTGAAATACTCACAAGTGTCTTCTTAAATATTTAGGAATTAAAGGCAAACATCAGCTCAGCAGTGGACGTCTTTCGTCTTAACTGTATTTCAATGGAATGTTTAAAATTCTGCTTGGAGCAAAAGGTCAGATAAGTACTGATATGATGATGAGTGAGTGACAGGCGTACAAGGTACATATGATTTTCTTAGCCACCATAAAAAACCGAGTCCAGCTAATGGTAAGGATATTTTGATTTAAAGCCCTTGAATGTTGTGTGTAGGCCTAGTGACACACCTAGCCTAGAAGTGAATAATCAAGACCAAGTGCGGGTAGTTCGAAAAACCCGCGCAGCTCGAAGGTGTTGATAAATTTTCTCGCTAGTCTGCCTGCGACCACGGGTGTAACGTCATGCCCGAAACCGAAACGTCAGGACATAATTAAACGTAAGTTTAAGCGATTAAGACCCGTTTATTGATTTAAACTTTCACGATTGTCACTCATATTTTAAAGACAAACGGGTCTTAATCGCGTAAACTTACGTTTAATTATGTCCTGACGTAAGTTTACGCGATTAAGACCCGTTTGTCTTTAAAATATAAGACCCGTTTGTCTTTAAAATATGTGTAAAGGATACTGTTGAAAATCTATTCTCTGTACAAGCATGTACAGACAGAGGTACCATTAACGACGTTACAAAGAAAAAGTACCGAACGTGTAATTTCGAATTTTCGCTCCTTTTGTTTTGTGGATCGTGTTTTGGCCAGAATTGAAATGAGGTTTCGTAATGCGAGTGAAAATACGCACGTTTTAATTGGTGGGACCTTTTCCGTGCCGGGTTTTTTAATTTATTAATGTTCTCGAGGTTTTAATTAATTCCTGGTTTTCCCGTTCAGAATCATGTTCATAAAAACTAATTTGATGAAATTTGTGGGCGATGTTGTGTACCTACTTACTACGGCAGTGACTAACAAGCATATTTTATCATGAACAACGCTGCATCTTTAGAAAATATCTTGTCGTAATTTTAATTCTAACAATGAAGGACTAGAATTACAATTACAAGCGCATACTATTTTGGAATACAGTGTTGTTCATGACAAGCGTCAATTTAAGGGGGTCCAAAAATATGATAGAAAACTACATCGAATATCGGCTGGGTCGAATCCAGCTGTTGTATAGTTATGGAGCCCTACTTTGAGCATGGCCAGACATGCTTTTGGCTGGTTTTAGGGTTCGGTAGGAAACTAAGAACGCTTATGGTTTCACCATGTCTGTCTGTCCGTCTGTCTGTCCGCAGTATACCTCCTCGGCCGCTAAAAAAATGCAATTTGGTATAGGTATATCAATCACGCCAACAAAATGGTAGAATAAAATGTAGATTTTTTTTTTATCGGGTACCTCCCCTACAGGTAAAGTGGGGATGTTTTTTTATTTTTCTGTAATCCTATAGTCTCGTTAAATAAGTCTTTTAAAAATAATAAGGGTCACAAAACAAAGTTTCTTTCTAAAGGCAATATTTTCGAAAATAATAAAAAAAATAATCTGTTTATTTCATAAAACAAAATCATTACATCTTTCATTACTTATACTTAACTGCTTATCTTAAATAAAAAAGATTTTGTGAGTTAAAGAGTATCATAAATTAATTATTATTAATATACATTGCTTAGATGGACTTCATTTAGGTACTTACAGTTGTATTTGCACTATGCAAATGCCTGTTCGCTTGCTTTAACATTTTTTTTTATCATGTTCTTCGCTTTACTACTGGTTCTGGTTGATTGATCCCTGCCGTTTTTGGATAACTACGGAACCCTACACTGAGCATGGCCCGACATGCTCTTGGCTCTTTAAACAAAAGGTTGCCTAAGACAGAACAAGAAATGCTCGGTATAAATAAGTAACAATCATAAAGTTAGAATCCGCGCTAGCGCTTAATAGAGAAAGGAAGCGTGTGAAAGGGAAGCCACCAGTCATATGGCTTTAACACGAGTGCAAAAGAGATAGAAAACAATCCCAAAAGCGTACCCACTTTCGAAGTGACATATCAGCCGTATCAGCCTGCTCGACGGAGACTGTTATTTAAAAGTGATTTTATATTTAATTCTAGTAAGAAGTCAATTTAGACAAATAATTAAACCGATGTGGTATCGTGTAGTGTAAAGGATTGCCCTGTTACCCACCGAAGAAATGACGGCAAACACTTGTTTCATAGGTAAATCTGATTTGCCGGTTGATTGTTTTCAAACGATATTTTGTCGATTTAGTAACATAAATCGTGTAAGTTATCACTTTCTAGCATTAATTGTTAGTTGTCCTATCACTATGCGCTAATAATTTATCACAACAGTTAATATTTAAGGATATTTTGTGTAAAAATATAAATGGTCACGCTACGCTAGAGCTTGACTAAACGTTGAACTACCAATATCGATATTCGTTCGATGAACATACCTAATCAGTCTATTACATTACAATGTCGTCATATTCCCAGATTTTAAATACGAATGTGTATTTAACAAACTTGAAGGACCTTACTATGTTTTGTGAGATTTTTTTGATACTATACGATTTTTATTATTTCTGTTAAATTTAAGGGATACGCTAGATGCTAAGTTCATACACGTTTGCAATTTGTTATTCGACACCCTAAATTCACATTGTACTATAAAACTTATAGCAAAAAACGAAGATAATAAATACCATGTTGTCGATAAAACAGTCAAACATCGATAGATAATTGCTCTGTTGTAATAGGCAACCCTATTCCTGACCACACATAGACAAATTTACGCACACACTTGCGTTTCGTTTTTGGTTATGCTTTTAATCGTTGTCAATCATTCTTTGTCATCTTAGTTCTGTGGTAACAATACGCCCACAAAAGCGTTCCTCGACGTTCGCATAGTTAATGCTGACGCTTTCTCATACAGCAACCTCACTTGGCAAAAAACGGCACAGAAGCACAGCCGAGAAAAGCATCTAAAATACGATCGAGCCACAGAAGACTTAAGAGCCGCATTTACACCTTTAATCATTTCATGTGATGGCGCTATAGGGACGGAGTACATCAATTTCTTGAAAAGAACAGCATCGAAACTAAATACAAAATGGGAAAAACCATACTCGCAAGTAATTTTTTGGCTTAAAGTTACAGTCCAAATATCTGTTATTCGAGCAGTTTCAATAAGGATAAGAGGCACCAGAAGGCATATCAGAGCCTTCGAATGGGAAGACGGAGCAGGAATCCTATACTAATCATCTTCGGATCCGTCCATATACAACGTGTTTCACCATTCACTGAAAACCACAGATACCCCAACAAAATTTTATTATGTAATTGTAATATAGATAATCTGTTCTCACATCAGTGTATTTCATGAAATAAATTGTTTGCCACTATACGCCCACAAGTTCTGTCGCAACAGATAAGTCTAGAATTTTGCCCACGTAGCACTTGCCTGGATTAGACTAGGTCCCCAAGAGAATTTAGCTTCTGTGTGGACTGAAGATGTCCTAAACCAATAGTAGTGTTAAATATTTTAGAAGCAAAATTCTACGATTTTGCGTCTGCCTTTTCACGACAAATTGTTTATTTATCAAGATTTACTGAAAGTCTAAAAAACGAACAAAATAATGCTAATATTTTCTTCGGTTACCGCGAGGATTACACAAGAAATAGAACTATGAAAACGGATAAACTCGCGTACCTATATTAACTAATTTTAACTTCATTCCGACGTTTCGAACACTTTACAGACCACGAACCCTGTAAAGTGTTCGAAACGTCGAAATGAAGTTAAAATTAGTTAATATACGCGAGTTTATCCATTTTCATAGTTTTATTTCAAAATAATGCTACTTAGGGCAAATCACGTTATACTGGTCATACAGGGGGACAGGGGTCACGAAAAAATCACCAATTATCACCATAGGGGAGGGGGGAATCACGTGTAATAATTTTGTTATTATCTGCTGAATAGCATTATAACTAGATAAAATAGGCCAAAATCGTATGACGTGATTAATGGACAAGACCTACGTGCTTTTCAACAAAATTTAAATAATCGATCTAAGATTTATGCGTGGAAAAATACATACAAAAAAGCTATGTTTACAAGAATTACATGGCAAAACTTTTATGAACATTGCATTAAGTACCCGTATTGTCTATTACCTATGTTGGCGATGGTACCTTTGGACGAGAAGATATTACGTTACGCTTCCCGAACATTGGGACCGAATTGGATTCGACAAACTATCGCTTTGTTGAAGTAGAATCCTAACTAGACTGTACGTATTTGTCCTAGATATACCTGTTACCTTTGCATAGTCTTATCCAATATCGAGTCTAACTTTCAAAGCATGCGACAAAAATGTCGACGTTAGCCTATTTTTTATGATCAGGAAAAAAAGAGGGAAAAAATCACTCTTTTTCAGTTTTGGTTTTCGCTTTTCTTTTTTTTTGTTATTTTAATATTTTTAAGATTCTCTGTGTCATTCAATCTTAAAATAATATTATGTTATAATATAGTATATGCATAAGTAGATATTCAAAATGTTGCTTGAGTAATAAATGTAAGTTGTTTTTGCTGAATTGGGTGAATATTCAAAAATGATCTCTGTACATAAGTGTAAAGTGTATTAGTTACAGTGTTACACCAGGGGCCCATTTCTCAAAAGCTTGTAACTTGTAATACAAGTGGAAGTCTCTTTTTGACTATATTAATTAGATAAGGACTTCTGCTTGTATAACAAGTTACAAGCTTTCGAGAAATGGGCCCCTGCTGCTGGCAAATCTTAATTAGTAAGTAAAAATAAAATAAATACTGTTTTATACTGGTACAACAAAGTGGCTCCACTCCATCTGATTGTAAGTATCAAGCGGAGCACAAATCGCTTCGACAACGAACAGGAGACCAGCAGTAACCTGTCAGTTGCCACCGCGTTGCTGGCCCTCTAGATGCTTCTTCACGTTTCGTTTATACGTTTGAGGACACATGTGCCGATAAAGAATTCCACTTTTTAATAAAAAAAAAAAAAATAATAAAAAATAAAAAAAATATACATTTATTTCAGACAATTATCCGTACAGACAGTCCATAGTATGTTAAAATATAATATATGCTACAACACAGAATACTTACAAAACTAGATTATTATTACAACTAGCATGTAAGGAAGTCCAGTGCCACTGTCCCACCTGCTTCCTATGACAGACAGGAGGCTGTTTCGGCTGTCGCGCAATCTGCGGAGCGCCGCGGCGCAGCGCTTGCGGAGCGTCGCGTGGAAACCGTCCACGGCCGCGTCCGCAAACATCCCGGACGCGCTACAGTACCGCGGCAGCCGCAACAGCACTCTGAACGCGTCATTATATTGGACTCGCAGAGCATTAAGCGATCGCTGCGTGTATTTTGTCCAAAGGCTGCAGGTATACAGTGACGTACAGTACGCTCTAAACAGAGTTATTTTTACTTGAGCTGTACATCGACTGAACCTGCGCGCTATCATGTTCGCTCTTATCGCCAATGCTCTGCGTTCCCTCTCGATGTCCGCGTCATCGCTCAGGTCTTCGGTAACCAAGTGTCCCAGGTATTTAAATGTTTTGACCCTGTTGAGTTGCTGACCGTTCAGGAGGATAGGAGGTACTTCTGAAGGACACTTGCTTCCCGCTTTAAAGACCATATATTCACTCTTACTCGTGTTATATACGAGGTTGTTTTTACAGGCGTATGATTCACATATGTCTATAAGTATTTTCAATCCACCTACCGACGGGCTCAGCAACACCATGTCATCGGCATAACTTATATTGTTGAAACATACTTTGTCAATATGACACCCGACATGTGTGTTGCTAAGCTCACCGATAAGATCGTTGACATACAAATTAAATAATTTGGGTGAGGTAAGTCCACCCTGCCTGACACCACACTGCAGCCCATATTCGTCGGAGAGTACGTTACCCCACCTGACACTATTTCTCTGACCAGCGTACCAACACCTAAGTATGTGTGTCAACTCTCTGGGAAAATTTACCATGTCAAGCTTTTGCCAGAGTAGATTATAATTGACAAGGTCAAAAGCTTTTGAGAGATCTAAATAACACGCATAAATAGGCGTTTTTCTATGGGTATAATACTCAACAGCCTGCTTTAGACAAGTGATTGCGCTCTCAGTTGACAGCCCGGCACGAAAGCCGAACTCTGCATCATGTATCTGCAAATACTTATCCAGTTGCGCATTAAGCAGGCTGTCGAATACCTTAGCCACAATAGTAGCCAGAGAAATAGGTCTGTAATTAGTTTTTTGCGATATATCACCAGTTTTGTTTTTGACAATTGGAACTACTATCGTTTTAATCATACTCTCCGGCAAATATGAATGAGTTATGCACAGGTTGAATAGCAGTGCCAACAATTTTGACAGATATGGTCCCGCAAACTGCAAGTGCTCGACGCTTAGGTGATCGTGACCGGGAGACTTACCCCTTTTCATCTCTTTAAGTACTTTAGTGACATCTCGCTCACTAAAACGGACTTGAAAGTCACTCCCGGCCAGATTGTCCAGCAAATGCAGGTCGGTGACCCCACCCAACGAAGATGCCACGCTAAAATGTTCCCTAAACATATTGGCGATGCCCTTAGCATCGGAGATGCCGTCAACACAGACCGAGAGACCCGGCCTTGCTTCCATTTTCCTGGTCAGCTTCCAGAAGCTGCGAAAATCATTTTTCCCGTGATGAGAAGCGAGCAGATCCATTTTGATCTGTTCCTGATGGTTCTGAACCCACTTGAGCTTGGACTTAAATATTTTGCGACTCTCGTTCATCGCAGTAAAACTAGGTCCAGCAGCTGGTTTGCCACACAGAACCCAGTTCTGGAAGCAAAACCGGGCCTGCCGGTGGGCCTCGCCAACGTGCTTGTTCCACCCTATCACCCTGTTACCTCTGGAGCCACCCTGAGCTTGCTTACTGTACATGGAGGCATCCCATAGCGAGCCAATAATATCACGATACAGACTATCAATGACACTGCGGTGGCCCAGGTTATTACAAAAGTTTTCACAACAGCTTTTAAGTTCAGTAGGACAATTAATTAATTTTAACAATTCATTGCATTTGGTTGTGTATTTTTCAATTTCACTACATGTACGTTCACCCCAAATTATTTGTTTAGCTTTACAATCCAATTCAAAATTAAATAATTTAGTTTTAATTATATCAGTATCACACTTGATAATTAAAGGGTAATGGTCGGAACAGAATACGCCGTAGTTAACAAACACATCGATTATAGTATCAAACCCTGCTTTTGTAGTTAAACAATGATCCAACCATCGCTTGCACCCGTGCGCATCACTTAGGTATGTAAACGTATCGGAATCAATACCTAACTTGTCTATGTCCGCACAGTTCCAATTTTGTTCCACACAAAAACTCATTAATTCGTTCGCAAATAGCTCACCGGGGTGCGCATTAAAATCCCCAAGGACGTACACAGTCTCAATGTCAGATTCCTTAACAATCGAATGAATAGTACTCACGCATTGAACAAATTCCGGCAGATTGTCCGCACAGTTGGTCGGCATATAGACACTGAGCACTAAGATCACTTTGTTACCGGACGTTATTTTTATTGCACTGATACGCGGGTTATCACATTGTATAACAGATGTTGAGGGAAATAGCTTCTTACGCCATAGCAGCGCAGTACCACCGAACGGCCTGCCGCGTAACATACCTACAGAAGTGTCGACCGCCGACGTCCCGGTGTATGCGAAATCATCACTTATTGTGTTAAGCAATCCCAACTCACTATTTAAAATCCATGTTTCTTGAAGAGCTATCACATCCGATGACGAGCACAGTTGCCTAACATCATCAATTGATCGTTTTATACCACGACAATTGTACGAACAGAGAGTAATAGGTATACTGTTTATAATACTATTCATTAAAATATTATAATTTATCATAAGTCCGTAGCACCCGTAGCGCACGTAGCACTCGTAGCGATCGACACACTCGTAGCGTTCACGTTACCGTTATTTGGTTTTGTTGACACAAATCGTCGGAAGATAATGTTTTTGGGCCATAACGTTTCGTCAAGAAATTTGTCAACACAATGGCTAGGTACATTAAACTTAAATGCATTGTGTAGTTTGGTCTTGTCCTTCATGATTATTTGATCTAACTTCACGTTTATTTCGGTTTTTTCAAATATGTAGTCGACGATATCGGATTTTGAAGTGTCCCTATGCACATTCGTAATTAAAATCGGCACTGATCCCTCGGCCGCTTTAAACTTACAACTCAGGTCAGTATTCGCTACGCCCGATTTGCCAATAAACCGGTTCTTAATTTTGCGCTTCGACCGGTAATCGACCTTTTTCCAAGCGCCGTCTTTTGCCATGTCAGCATACGAAGGTTTCGACAATGCGTTCTGGTCTTCTGGGCCTCTGATGGTTTCGTAGGGTACATTAGTCGACGGTGTGGCATTTTGAGTCTCGCTCACTTTGTTGTCCGGGCCGTTAGGGGTAATATCACTGCTAATGCTACCTGCGCGATTTATCCGACTAAGCTGTTTACCGGGCGGCGTAGTGCACTTCACGTAGGGTACTTCACGTTGCACTTGCACTTGCGCATGCGCATGCGCAGTTGAGTTGTTAAGCGTGTAGTTCTGGTCAGCGGAATGCAGGTGCGTGTGCAAGAGGGACGGTACGATATTCGATTCGCGCGGGCTCGAGAGGGATAAAATAGTTCGGTTATGCTCGTCGTCTTCGTGTTTGTTAGGCGGGGATGAATCAAGAGGCAATAATCCTATTGGCCCGCTGTCAAGATTCGCACCCCGTATTAGGTTGATTTTCGAATTTGAATGAGTACTAACGTTCCTAAAGCATAAACCGTTTTTCTTTGTTTTAATTCGCGACTCATTTAGGCTCATTTTAAGCGTTTCCAACTCATCCTGTGTGACATAGTGCGATTTGATGTTCCGTAATTCGTTTTTGAGGGCCACAATGTCCTTGAGAAGCGAAGACACATCTACGGAGTCAAAATCTATAGGAGGCAATTTATGGAGGTCACGGGCCACAAACACAGGAAACTTATCGGGCTCGGTTACGTGTATGAGGTCCAGAATATCTTCGATATCACGGCGTTCTTGCCCGTCGTTTCTTCTAATTATTTTTCGTTTTCGGGGCGGTAACGATTGGAATAACAAATCCTTTGCAGTTTTTATTTCCTGCGTCGTAAAAAATCCTACGCAAATTCGACACAAACTGTCATCGTCCATAACGTGCAGTTTACTAATCACATATGCCAAAAGTTCGTTCACAACAACATTGCAATTTACACATTTTAAAATAGCGGCCATTGTGCGGCGGCTCGCGATACGTGGTGCGCCCGACGTTGATGGATGCGCGCGCGCAACTGATAATAATGAGTTGCCGAATTTCTTGGTACGTGTGGGAATATTATCCACTGTGAAGAGGTGATACCGCAAACCGGCACGTGTGCTTTTTTAACGGAAAGAGGAGGGCGGGATCAGGGAAAATAACTCTTCAGAGCACTCACCAATCTCACCATGGTACTGCAGATAGAAAACGCTCAGAGAACCAATGTCCCTGCGTAGTTGAAGGAGTTCAAGGTGCCTGGTAACCTACTAGGTTCTACTTAAAAATATGACACCCATAATTTTTCCTCAATTTAAAAGGTAAATTTCAATATGCCCCTTTAAAATGCTCCCGATCACTCTTTCCATAAAAGACATTAATTTGCAACAGTCCATTATTTTTCCTTATCGAAAACCGTCACGTTGACCGAAGGCAAAGTGTCATAAACTTAAAAATCCATTTTCTGCGGAAGGAATAAATCAGAATTCGCCGAAAATTTCGTTTCCTCCTGACTTAAGTGAAATGAAAGCTCGAGAAGTTACGGACAAAACATCTAGTAATAAAAGAAATGGGAGCGTTTGTTGGTAAGAGATTGGCCTGATCAATTTATTTAAGTCTCCCAATGGAAACGATATTACAATTTCATGTTAACAAAGTCTTACAGCACTCGACTTTCAAAATAGAATAAATATTGATTACAATATATTGATTTAAACATTCACGCAGGTCGCGGGAGTCCGCTGGATGCGGGTGGCACAGGACCGGTCATTGTGGCAATCTTTGGGGGAGGCCTATGTTCAGCAGTGGATTTTTTTCAGCTGATATGATGATGTTGAAACATTCACGATTATCACGTATATTTTCAAACGGGTTTTAATCGTGTAAACTTACGTTTAATGTTGTCATGGGTGCTTAGCCAAGTTGCCAATCGCTAGCGCTTAATCGTCAATCGTAAACGAAAGGCAGCTAGCTGTCTTTGTCGCACTAATATGAAAGAGTGACAGAGAGGGAAAACTACGATACGCTACCAAGCGCTAGCGATTGGCAACTTGGCTAAGTATCCTGACATTTTGGCTGACGTCGTTGACGGGTGTGACGTCATGTCTGAAACGTCAGGATAATTTTAAACGTAGGTTTACACGATTAAGTTCCGTGGTCGTTAAAATATGAATCCTAATGCATACATAATTACATACGCATAGACTAAGTAGTGGCCGTTGTCAAGCAGTACGAGTATACTGATGTACCTAGGCTGATGATGTAAATTTCTAACAAAAATCGAAGCAAATCAGTGGATAAAATGTAAGCGAGCAAACCCCAATCGAAAGCCCAAACTTTTCTTTACAACTTGGCGAGAGAAACATGAATTATTCCAATTATTTCCCTCATAAGTTTCAGGCGCCCAGTCCATGGCGTTTTTATCACAGATCACTTCATTTTGTACCTGCTATACGGCCACATTCATCAATATCGATTTTTTATGTCAGATGGGGCTGTATTGCAGGAAAATATGGCCTGTTTTACCACAAAATTATGTGTTTCTGCATACCTATAAGTTGGGACCCTTTGAATGAAGCGTGAAGAAGCATCTAGCGGGCCAGCAAGGCGGTGGCAACTAACAGGTTACTGATTGTCTCCTGTTCGTTGCCGCCGCGATTTGGGCTCTACTTTTCACTTACGATCAGGTGGAGTGGAGCCACTTTGTTGTGCCAACATAAAAAAAAAAGTTTTTAAATGTGGTGCCGTCACCCTACGGCCATTGATATGTACAGTCGCCATCAGATATATCGTACCGTCCGAAGCGTTCCAAAATATCTGAACACGCTTCTATCGTTATGGCAATATAGGCGTGTCCAGATATTTTTGAACGCTTCGGACGATACGATATATCTGATGGAAACTGTAGCTACATTTTGTCATATGGCTAAGAACGTCTTGTATTTATATCGACATTTTGTTTGTGTGGTGTTTACTATATACATAACGACAAATCTAATCGGATTCGGAGTACTTACATGTGTTTTAATGATAATTATCTTTTTTTCAGGTAAGTACCTATGAAAAAACACATGAGTGGGGATTCAACATTACGTAAGTAGTTAATAAAGTAATATGCTTTTCTGCCCTCCGGCCGGCAAACAGGGTGTTGCCGGCCGCTGCGTTAAACTAAGTTGCCGCCTACCGGCTCCGCTGAGCAGAAAAATAGTACCGTAAACTGGGGTCACTTTGAACTTTGGGATTACTTTGATAAAAACTTCTTTTATTTTTTAATCGCGAATGTCTTCCGTTACCAAACGCATCTGTATGTATTTTTTTAAATCTGGCAAGAACGATAGTTATCCTTATTAATTGTTTAGACACTTTAAATTAGTACGGTCGTTAGAATAGCGTATGACATGTTTATATTTACGTATACTTTTTGCTATTTTTCGTGTATAAAATAACTTCTAAACTAACAATAAGGGTAGTGAGGTAAACGGTTCTTAATCACAATTAACTTGTCACAAGTGTATTTAGGTATACAAATATAACGTTTTTGGGGTCTTCAATTCAAACTTAGTACTTGTAACAATTGTTTTTATTCAATGGGGTGTCTTTGATCACCTACATGGGGTCACATTGATCAGAATCTTACGTATAGTTGGTTATGGTATGTCTATCCATTTGACTGTTTATTTTATAAGAAGATTGATCTCTCTTCAATGTTTGATTTTTGTTTTTAATAAAGTTGAATACTGAAGTTTTTTTATAATATATCGGGGTTACTTTGATCACAAATATTTGATCAAAATAACCCCAAAACGACGTAAATTGTTGTAACTTTTGATATCGCGAACGGATTTATTTATTTTCTTAGGAGAAATTACTCCTGTAAGTGTTTACATTCAATTACCCTAAAAAAAACATAAGGTATCAAAGTAACCCCAATGTCAGTTTAACTTTGATCACAACGTTTTATTTTTCTATCTTCATACATTTTTAAAGTATCGTTTCAAAAATTTTTACCGAGAAACCTAACAAAAAGTTGATGTTACTATTTTATTTTTGGATTTTTTTTCGCCTAATTTTAGAAGATATTGAAGTTTAAACTTTAAAATTGATCAATGTAACCCCAGTTTACGGTATACACTTCTCGGCCGTAAATGGGAAAACCTCGGGTCACATATTTGTCGGCCTCGGCTTCGCCTCGGCCTACAATTACATATCATCCGAGACATATTCCCACTTAAACGGTAGCTGTAGCGGGAAGGATCGTCGTTCCGTTCCATCCTGTATAAATGTTTTATTAATAAATTTTACAAGGCACCAAACATTCGTTCAATTAGTGAAGAACCTGAAGTTTTTAATTGCCTGAATTTTGTATTGTATAAGTTTGAGTGTGGGAGTTTTCTGGAAAAACATTTTGCTGTTTGTATATTATTATCGTCGAATGTGATGAATGTAAAATATAGGTCAGCAGGTTAACGTGTACAGGGAGATAAAATATATACAGGATGAATTTTATTCTTTCTGATGTTATTTTGATGAACTTTTACTACGAGACCGACATCCGATTCGAGAAAAAAAAACTGTCGTTCCATACATTTTTGCCTTATAATATGTCAGGGTTTGTTTTATTATGTATATCGCCCCTTGGTACCCACATCACAAGCCTTAATTGAGCTTACCGTGGGACTAGGTTGATTTTGGTAACATGTCCCAAGATACTTACTTATTTATTTATATTATATTATAGTTACTTACTTATTAACATAGTATAGTTTGTCCTCCTTGTCTGTTACATGCCAATTATAAAGCGGATACAACACTTAATATGGGGCCACCACTGCCCTGCTAAGCGAAATAGCGATATCTCAAAAATGGAGGCATTTGGAAATGGAATCGTCACCTATATAATTTAAGGTGCATAAAATAAATAAATAATAAATAAATATCTTGGGACATCTTACACAAATCAACCTAGTCCCACGGTAAGCTCAATTAAGGCTTGTGATGTGGGTACTAGGCGACGATATATATAATAGATAGATACATAATAGTTATTTATGTGGCTGGCGCATAATAAGAGGCATTAAACACGAGTGTGGTTTTATGAAACGAGCCGTAGGCGAGTTTCATAATAAGATCACACGAGTATTTAATGCCGAATTATGTACAGTCACATACATAACTTTATCTACATCCATATCATGTTTCCTACAATATGTACAGTCAAAAACTCACCTGTGAATACAGGCAAAGTGCCAAAAATATGTAAACAGAACAACAAACAACAACGCCAAACAAAAATCACAAAAATAACAAATTAGCTGACATTTGCATTTAGTTTTTTTTTCATAGATAATCTTGATTCGATTTCGGATCCTAAATCGATTGTAGTATTTGAAATTTATAAAAAATGTATAGATTATGAATTTAAAATTACAAATCGACTGAGTCGATAATCGCAAACAAATATGAGAATTGCTATTTAGTTGGATGTTCCAAATTTGAACGTAATTAAATAGCCGATATCCGATACTTTAATATAAATATTACATAGTTACCACAGATACATCAATCTTAATGTAGCTCATTAGTTCGTCGCTTACAAACATATTGTAGGAAACTTATGATATGGAGGTAGATAAAGATACTTAAATACATAGACAGCCATGACCAAGGAACAAATATTTGTGATAAATAAATACACAAATAATGCCCTCGCCGGGATTCGTTTGCATTAAATATTATTTATAGATATTGCTATTATACTTAGCAGGGCAGACCATTAGGCTAGATTAATCTGTGATCATGCATGAATATGCAGTAATTTCATGGAATTTAATGTAAGCACATTTCCTCGAATTATTTAAAACTTGTACCTATTTAAAGTGCTGGTATTCACAGAACTGAAAATTCATTAAAAATATGGTAATGTTTCGTCGAAAGCCATTTCGTCGGGCACCTGCGTCATATTTCAAATTTTAATTAAAAATATTACAGAAAGACAAATTTATTAGAGCCTGGGATATGGAGATATGCCACATTCGTTTTAGCATATTCAGTTACCTAAATGTTTAATTTCAGCAAATATGTTTGAGTAAACTAGTGTAAGGCTGACAGTGTCATAAATGTACATTTCTCCGAGTGTTTTTTTTTGAACTTTCAACCCACAGAATTAGATTTGGATAGAAGAAACAAGTTCATTAATTTGTATGGCGGCCGAGCGTTTCAGATTTTGTACTGAAGTTGTTACTTGCCTATGATTTTAAATATGTCTCAGGCCCTTGAGTATTCATATTTTTTTGTGTTGTTGCATCAATATTACTTAAGGAGGCATTACTATTGTTTTTGTTCACTTCAACTTACAAAATTTGACGCCCGAAAGCTGCAAGCTCTGATTAAAGACGAACAACTCATTGGATTTCACTGAGTTCATTTGACACGCTAAGTAGATACGTTTGCTTGATATATGACATCTGTGTTTCAACCGCTGTGACTTCGGTGGTAGCCTTTATCACACGAATCCCGTGAAAGATGCATGTATTTTTGGATATCTTTGTAGACTTAATTGACAACTACCAAAATATCCAAAATATTTATGAGATACCCACGGAAATCAAGTAATAAAAGTGCCACCGAAGTCACGGCGGTTGAAACGATCGAAGAAATGCCCAAATTCACCAACCCACGTCTGGATCACGAAATTGTCATAACTAGAAAATTGATCTACACAGCCTTCAAGAACTCATTACTGAAGAATATGTACTAACATCTTCTTGCAAATTCACCACACTCATTAATAATTTTTATTTAATTTATTTGGAGCAACAGTAAGTTAAGGTGGAGTAAGGAATTTACAAAACTGAGTGTACAGTAAACTTAAATTCTTTAAAAGTTCAACGATAGATATAAACATAAACCTATTCATTAACCATAATTATACATTATATCACGTTTCATTGTTATCATTAATCATGTATTCTATTTAGAAGTTTCAATTTTACTTTTAATAAAATCGTTTTTATTAGCCTTCTGAAGCCACCCGTAGCATGTGCGAGGACTGCTTATGAAAAAAAAGCACAATTAAAAAAAAAAGCAAACCTGACAATAATTAATTGAATCAGGCGTTACTTTGCGGAAGTCCATATTCAAGGATGAACAATATTGCTTTGCTCTTCCGCGATACAGAATGTGTAGCTAATTAGTGTAACCCGCTATAATTACTTGCGTATTTTTTGCATGCAATTAAAGATCAAATTGAAACGGGCAAGAAGTCTGGTGTGTATAAGCTAACTTGTGATGATTGTAATAAGGTGTACGTGGGGCAAACGGGCCGTAATTTTAACACAAGGTATAAGGAGCATGTTACATCTTATAGGCATAACCATCCAGAACGTTCAAATTTCGCGAAGCATTTGATAGAGAGTGGCCATAGTTTATCTGAGAACCACTCTTTTAATGTTCTGCACGTTTGTGATAAAGGTTTACGTTTGAACGTTCTGGAACAATTGGAAATAGTTAGGTACAATGGTAGAGGTGTAATTATTAACGAGCAGCTGAATGTTGCGTCATCGCCGTTATTACGAATTTTTTCCGTTGCCAGGGGGGGAGAAGGGGGTAGGGGGCGGGGTCAGGGTGAGGTTATAAATATGGCCGACCAGACAGGACAGCTCATTCTGTTGCCGGACACCAGACCGACAACATCGTCAACTCCTGATGATGCCTCGTAGAGAGGCGAAACACGTGTCGAGTATAGTGTTATTGGTGGTGGTTTGTTATAGTTATTTGCGTATTTATTTTTGCGGCGGGAGGGTGGGAAAATTAATTGCATGCAAAAAATACGCAAGTAATTATAGCGGGTTACACTAATTAGCTACACATTCTGTATCGCGGAAGAGCAAAGCAATATTGTTCATCCTTGAAACCTGACAATGTTAGTTTAGACCTCAGACAGTGGCGATAAAGGGCAATTCTCCGATGAGCGTTTTAAGCACTCGAATTCTTCATTGTCATTCACGATTATTACTGAAACGCAAAGACGAGTAGCAGCAAAGCAACATTGATTACTTACGCTAAACTTGGTATTGGTACTGAATTACGTTTACATTAAAATAACACTTTTAGAATAAAAATGTCATGATCCATACAAACCCTGAGTTATTAGACTTATTAGTAGGCGGAAATGTATGGAACGTCAGATTTTTTCTCGGATCAGATGTTGGAAGGTGCAATAGTAAAACTTCATTAATATGGTCTCAAAATCAACTATCTAAAGCTTGAACGTAGAGTAAAAAATCACCTTATACACGGTGCCCATGAGGAAGGGGAAAAAAATCAACAGCGGATTTCTGACCAAATTCGAAGTTAAAAATGCCATATGAAGTTTTCTGGATTGAGTCTATTTTAAGAGAAAATTATATTTTTTCCTAAAACCGTTTTAGCCCGTTATGCTATGATAAACGCATTTTAGGAAACGATTTTGTTACCATGTTGTCTTAGTCCTGTCACACTTAATTGACAGACATCAAATGAACAAACAAAATCTTTAATTACCTAGCTATTTATTTTATGGACAGCTGTACACGTCAACTAGCAGACCCGAAGTTGATCTAGCGGAAGACCTCAGAGCTAGACTGACCCGACACTATACAGAAGACATCCCGGACATCAGCCTGTGCGAGATTGGAATGGCTCTGGAACAGCTCAAAAATAACAAGGCGCCTGGGGAGGACGGAATTACAGCTGAGCTTCTGAAGGCGGGTGGTAAACCGATCCTTACGGCCCTTCAGAAGTTGTTCAATTCCGTCTTACTGGAAGGGAGAACGCCAAAGGCATGGAACAGAGGTGTGGTGGTACTGTTCTTCAAAAAAGGTGACAACGCACTGGAGGATGTCTTTAAGACTCTGGACTGGAGAAGGCTGGGTATCAACATAAACGGCGAGTACCTCACTCACCTTCGATTCGCTGACGATATAGTAGTCTTGGCTGAGACCTTGGAGGACTTGAGTACTATGCTCGTTGACCTCAGTAAAGCCTCCGAGCGAGTTGGTCTTAGGATGAACATGGATAAGACGAAAATCATGTCAAATTCCCATGTAGCACCAACTCCCGTAATAATCGGAGACTTTACACTCGAAGTTGTAGACGAATATATATACCTAGGACAAACTATCCAGTTAGGTAGGTCCAACTTCGAGAAAGAGGTCAATCGTCGAATCCGACTCGGTTGGGCAGCGTTCGGGAAGCTACGACACATATTTTCGTCCAATATTCCGCAGTGTTTGAAGACGAAAGTCTTTAATCAGTGTGTGTTGCCAGTGATGACATACGGTACTGAAACGTGGCCGCTTACAATGGGCCTCATAAGAAGGCTCAAAGTCACCCAAAGGGCAATGGAGAGGGCTATGCTAGGGGTCTCTCTGCGTGATCGGATTAAAAATGAGACCATCCGCAGCAGAACCAAAGTAACCGAAATAGCTCTCCGAATCGCTAAACTGAAGTGGCAGTGGGCGGGGCACATTGCGCGTAGAACCGATGGCCGTTGGGGCGGGAAGGTTCTTGAGTGGCGGCCACGTACCGGAAGACGTAGCGTGGGTAGGCCCCCCACAAGGTGGACCGATGACCTGGTGAAGGTCGCGGGAGTCCGCTGGATGCGGGTGGCGCAGGACCGGTCATTGTGGCAATCTTTGGGGGAGGCCTATGTTCAGCAGTGGACGTCTTTCGGCTGATGTGATGATGATGATGATGATGATGAATTACCTAGCAATTAAAAAAAAAACTTTTAAAGTGCATTTTTCGCGATAGTTTCATTAATAAAATCCTTTTTTTTGTATATTGAGGCATTCAAAAATAATTTTTTTTTTGCAGATGTGACCAAAACTCACTTAACATTTTTTGCTTCTTTTAGTCTCAGGAATATGCTGATAAAAATTTTCCCTTTCCTCACAGGTACCTTGTATAGCACGAAAAATTGTAGCAAGGCAATTATTCAAATTTATGTTCTGACCTTCAAATAAGCTTCATTATTGTAATATATTCCTCTGATTACCCCTAGCTTTTTATCACAAAAACCACTAACAACATAATTTTCCATTGTGTTCTAAAGGTCTATTGTGGCCTTTTCTTTTGTCACATTATAACGTTAGATTTAGGTTGCTTTTTGATAACTTTTACCTTGTCATGCTTGCATTACGATTTTTACAAATTAGTCGTAAGCTTTTGGTTATAACTGGTTACGCGAAACACCGTAAAGAAATTAAAATAATATTTCTCGTGTTTACTTAATCAATTAAATGAAATAATGATAATATAAAATAATGTACCGAAGAGTAATCAACGAAAGGTGGCTGACTAAGAAAAATATTCGTATTTTAAACTAGGTAAAGTCCATTTCAAATACGAAGGCCTGATTCCACTTGGCAAAGTCATCAGGCGTCAACAATAGGATCAGTGATAATCTTTTGCATACACCGGTGTACGACACGTGCCAATTTGTTGTGAACCAATTAAATGATAAAAGTTTCGAGTGGCATCGGGCCTTCGTATTTGAAATGGACTATACTGTATTCGAAACTACTCATTAAATATCTTTAGGTAAAACTGAAATGACCCTCCGAAACAGTGATTTAAACTGTATCATTTGTCAGTAGAACACAAAAATAATGTAAATAAACGTAAAAACTTGCATTGTAATATTCACGCACTTTTAGAACTCAATTTTAGTTTAATTACCAACTTAAAACCTTAATGAGGGTTTTCGATAATTTTTCTGCCACCAGGCGGCGCTTCGTACGCACCTGGTCTCGACAGCTGTCAGATTCATACTATTCATAGGCACCTGGGCCTAAAATATTGAAATTCTATTTTATTTGGAAGAGAATTGATTTTGTAATGGATTACGACTAATACATGGTCGTCGAACTGAAGATTGAACTCTAAAACAGGCGCTCAAAGTCACTGGTATTCAAAATAATTACTATAACTTTGTTAATTTCATGAGAATTGACTTGGAACTATTTTATTCATTTATTTTAGGTAACAATATGACTAAAGTAATGGTTTTCAGAATAAATAAACCTATAAATATGTTGAAAATTAAATGCGCGTATTTATTTTGACAGTTCGTTATACGGTCGGCTCAGTGCTGCCATCTCACCTCCCCATAGCGGCAGAAAAAGTATCAAAAACCCTCATTAAACCTTGAGTTCACAAGTACATTTTTTAAATTTAAATCTACTTTTTTTATATACATTTATTTACAAATATATTTATTTATGTACATAGATTAAATCTAACTAATCTACTTGAAACATACAATTCGCACATTGTTAACATTGTTACTATGCTCTGTTTGGTTTGGTGTTTAAAAAAAAGTAAACAATCTTGCATTCTTCGCATCTTTTTATTGAAAACTACGAGTAGAAAATAAATTTTAGCAAATATACATAATATAACAAGGAAATACAGTGATTTACTTTGTTTTTGATTCATTAAGTACCTAGTTTAGATTTTTATATGCATTTTTCAATAAAAAGATACTGCAAGATTGTTTACCTTTTTTTAAACACCAAACCGAACAGAGTATATATTGAAGAGATCTGTAACTTATTAGGAACATTGCGAAGGCATATCGCTTTAATAAAATTTTCCCGGTCCTACAGCTTCCCTTTATTCAAATAGATGGGTGGCCGTTCGTTGTGATTTCCTCAGGACGGGTACAAGGGAAGACACTTCGCAAGTGTGGACACTCTACGCAGATTTACTGCGGTCGGGATTGTCTCACAATGCGTTTGGAGATATCAGGATATTGCTACGGTTTGGTAGGTACTTTTTAAATAGAAATAGGTTACATGTCGCAGACAGACCTGCTCGACGGGGTATTATTTTTATAAGGGGCGTATGTATTTTTAGCTTTACTTGTTTAGTTTATTAGTCTCATTTTAGTTTTTAGATAAGATTTCTTTAATTCAATTTGTACCATTTCATAATACAAGCTACAATTACATATTTGGAAATAGAAGACAATACCCCATCTACGATATCTGAGGTCCTTTTCCTTCATGTCTCATAGATTTGGGACGCCATGTATAAATCGTGAAATATTACTTGACCGACTGTTATCTTATTACGATCTTTTGTTTTGCGTTAACACTTACTAGCAGCAGTCTAGCGCTTTTCTATTGTTAATTGTGCAAAACAAAAGGTCGTCACCAAGATAAGAGTCGGTCATATAATATTTCCCGAACTATACCTATATCATAGGCCTTGTAGTAGAAGCATCTATCACATTATAGAGTCAGACCAGCATATCGACGCTGGAAAGGAGAAATTGGATAAGCGACACTTTTGAAGATATTGAGTTATATACATCGTTAGAATCGGCGAATTTTTCTGCGTCGAATGAGCTAGGTTTCGTATCCATCTGACAACTTTTGTGTCGCTTATCCCATCGGTGATTTAGAGAACTTTCGACCATTTTTTATTACTAAACGACTTGGTTTTTGACAACTTTTAGGAAAATGGAGATTAGATAAAATATAATTCAACATAATTCATCTTGGATTATTTTACCTAGTCGTCATGACAGGTAAAATTTTACTTGGATATTTTTGCCGTGTAACAACTAATCTTCACTTGTGGGTTAGCTATTTCTACCTGACTGTATGATATGTTCTCACGTCGTTTGGACAATTTTACCTTTATCTGAATTTAAAATTTAAGACGGTTAGACAATATTACTTGACTATGATATCATTGATCAATATTGAACAATTATTGGCGTTTAACCATTTTTATCTACATTTATTTATGAACCATTCCCTTCACTTATCCCATTTTACTACTTACCTACTTTTTGGAATAAAGTTATAAAAATACCTAAAACCATTTTTGTTCTTTTTTCACGTGAAGTAAATTCGTTTACTAGTCACGAAATGTTACTTATGTAATTAAAATGACTGAATATGAAGTTTAAAATAGTTTCTTATTTTAAATATGTGGATATTTCTTAATGATATATAATATATGCTATTAATATTTAATCACCACCGTTTTAAGTTTATATTAGTATTATAGTATTTTGTGATTTTGGTTTTGTGTTCATTATAATTGTGTATTTTTTTTCAATAAATGATTTATGCTATTTTATCAATTTATATATTTTTACCCGAATATAAAATAAGCCACTTCGGCAGTTAGATAATTTTAACATGATGATTTTTTTATGTAAGTCTCGGGTAGACCTTTTTACCTTCCTTATTTCTAATACAATGAGTTGGTTAGATAATTTTACCTGAATCAATTTTTCCGACCATTTTGCTTAAGCGACAGTAAATCCTTAAATAACACTTTAATACGTTAAATAATGAAAACATCATGTAGAAAACATATTTATGTCCATAAACAATGCTTCAATTATTTGATTTCGCCAGCTAATTAATTTTAATGATTTTTTTTCGAAAATCTGGGCGGTTTTTTGCCTCTCCTGTAAAGTATGCACTGTGTCGCTTATCCAATTTCTCCTTTCCAGCGTCGATATCTTTGCATAAGAAAACGGCGGTAAATAAAAAAAAAATGACCTGGCAACAAATTATCTACCAAATTAAATGACAGTTTGATAATGGCAGGTAAATTGATAGGCTTTGTTGTCATATAAAGAAGATCGAAAAATTGCTTGTGCAATAAAAAACTGCATATATGAATCTAAATGAAGTTTAATAGGTAAGGAAAAGCCACATAAGCCCTGAAAGTAATATTTTAGTACAGGTAAAACACTTAAGTAGGTACCTAAGTCACCTGTTATATGTAGTAGTAACCTATACAAATATACAATAAATGTTTAAACTACGAACTCAAAAAAAACAAATGCTTATTTGAATTAGTTACAACTACATACAACAGGAGCCTTTCTTAACTTTGTCAGTTAGTTAAATAGGTTTGTACTTACGTGTACAAACCTATTTCTCTAAGAACCGCCCGAAATTGAACACACTGAAATAATTGAGTGATATAATTATCCTTACTGGCATTGGTAACGTTCTGGTCAGATGCAAGCGTTGCAAAGCTTCATAACTCACTCGGATACCTAAGAGAACTTTAATCATTCGTGATCGATATCAATGTGCATCACTGCATCTCAAATCACTCTCCCAAGTGTAAGCGGTCCAATCTAAACACCAATCTGCTTGCAACTATCCAAATACACATATATAGGGCTATACCTTAGAGACACAAAGTCACATGTGTCTTTAACCGCTACTCACTTACGCCCTTATTCCGCGAAGAGTAGATTAAAACAATTACATGTGCCGAGTTATTCGTATGTAGATACGACCTTTTGGAATAGAGCAGTTATCCAAAATTCTCATGCGAATGATTCGAGAGAAACTGGGGCTATTTCGGTTATTAACGCACGAATGAACTGGGTACTCAAAATAACGAAAGCGGGCTATCTAGCCTGTGTGGACGCGGCTTTATTGTGTGGTTGGCATGACGATGCATTTTGTTCTTGAAATCGTAGTGTTTATAATTTTTGCATTTACCGTAGTAAATTAAGGAACCCTTCTAGTTCCGCCATGTCCGTCTGTCCGTCTGTCCGTCTGTCTGCCCACAGTATTGCTTGGCCGTTGATACTAGAAAATTGAAATTTGGTACAGGTATACATATTAATTCCGCTGATGGAGTGGTTGATAAAATATTTTAAAAAATCGGCCTCACCTACATGCAAAGTGGAGATGTTTTTTTTATTTAGCTGTAATCCTATAGTGTGGGTTGAATAGGTCTTTTAAAATTAATAAGATTCTCACCAGAAAGTTTTTTTCTGAAGTCAGTATTTTCGGAGATAACTGCTACAGAATAAATAAAAATTGTGTCCCCACCCGTCTAACTTGGGTTCCGTGAGTCCAAAAAAAAAACATAAATGGCTGATAAAATACTTTAAAATAAAACTATTTCGAACATAATCAGTCCAGCCATTTTTGAATAATTACGGACCCCTATACTGAGCATGGGCCGACAAGCTCTTGGCCGGTTTTTTTTATTGCTCCAATAAAAAAAACTATTATTTTTGGATTGGGCGAATTCAGGAAATATCCAATATAATCTGAAAGTAAAAACGATTTCACCTACCTATCCTATAAGTACTTTTTTTTATGTGACGAGGGCAGACAACTGAGACAACTGTGCTCTCAGTCCACCTGATAGAAAGCAGGAACTGAGGCCCATGGACATAGTGACCAAAAAGTCGCCCATCCGCTGCCTACCCTGAGGACTTAGATGGATTGCCTCAATCTATGCCAGTAATTACACCGGCTATCTTACCCCCAAACCGAAACACAGCAGTGCAAACACTGCTATTTAGCGAATGTTTAACGGGTCAGACGGTGGTAGCTATCCGGGTGGACCCTGCACGAGGTCCTACCACCAGTATAATTACTTTTGGAATCAGACTGTTTGCAGTATTTTCAATTAAATATTACACCTCACCCGTAAATATTATTTAACTGAGTGTCATATGAACATACCAAGAGTCATACATACTATCATTGTGTTTTCAGCACAATACAATACAATACTCTTTATTGCACACTATAATAACAGTAGAATAACAGATATACAGTGTTACAAGTACAGTACAGGTATTACAATGGGCGGTCTTATCGCTAAAAAGCGATCTCTTCCAGACAACCTAGCGGAATAAAAACAGTTTAAACATACAACACACACAGACAGTTTATAGTAGTGAGTGTGTGATAGTTCGTTTCCAATCTATAAATAATCACCAAATAAAAACTTTAAAACCAACCAACTTCAACCGATTTTTCCAAGATCATCTGTAGTTTCCATCATTGGTTTCCATCACCTATAACATTTGAATAGATCGGATTGCTCTAAGATCCCATCATCAGACCCCCAACTTGTTGCCAACGGGACCATCTCGGGGTTGTTGTTATTGTTTTTCTGGCCATTTTTTTCCGAAACTCGACATCATACGTGCCTATTTTGCGTAGTCCCAACGCTGGCCCGGTATTTGTAGGGGACTTCACATACACCCTTGAATTTCTTCGCAGGTGTATGCAGATTTCCTCATCTCGGGGTAATACAATGTATACACGTTCGACCACAATAATTCACGATTCTAGGAGATATCGTGTAACATACATACAATACAACAAGTACTCGTAAAAATTCAGTCGAATTGAGAACAGCCTCCTTTTTTGAAGTCGATAAAAAAATCCTCAAAAATGGTTTTGAAGCTAAAATAAAACGAACGAAAATCTTCTAATTACTTAAAATGTAACAGGAAAATTTGTATATGAATCCATTGTTTTACTAAACAATGAAATGAAAATATAACATTGCTTGTGCAATGAAAATCTTTAATTTGCGTTTTTATTAAAGACCCAATTATTTCAAAGCATTTGATCTTTATAATTGCTTGGAACTAAGAATTATAAGGAAGAAAAATTCTTTAAACGTATGTTTGCATGATTTAACTTCGAAAAAAGTGTAACATAAGGAACAAAGCATAAATCAGTCTTATATTTTTATTTATTAAAATTAAGGGTTGATTGAGCAACACGAAGCCGTATGGTGACGGCAGTAAAATACATTTCTCATCACCCCAACTCTTCCTGCGGGTGTTTTAATAGTCGACTAAGGGATTGAAATGTCACTGACTATTCTTATATAAAAGATTTATGATTGGCAGTAGCGTCATTATAAGGTGCACATTATGCGATCGCCAATCCGCTTGCCCAGCGTGGCGATTATGGGTATTTGCCTCCTAATGGAGGCATGATGGCTATCATGAGATGATTATTTACTTATTTATATCATTATTTAAGTTAATTAGCTACATCACACTAATCTCACAATAAACCATTCACTCATGCACTTACTCAACACCAACAAACACACTCACGTACATACAAACTTTATAACTGAAACTTATGTTGATAATGTTAGTTAGTATAAATGCGCACGCCATAATATTGTTATTGCATATTCATTGTATTTTTGTGGACATCTTTTATTGGCTTTGTTTACTATATACTCAGTTTTTGTAAATAAATAAATAAAATAAAATAATATACTAGGTCCAGCTGTGGACTGAGGTAGGAAGATGTGAATAAAACGGGTTTAACGGGTTTGACAGACATACGTACAAATAAAATGATATTTTCCTTTTTGCCTTTTGAAGAACAGAACCATAAAAGTACCTGAGCACTGTAATCAGTTAACCAATAAACCATTAAGTATGATCTAAGGAAACCTTTCCAATATTGCTAAGTGCCTAAATGTTATTTTAGGAACCTAATACTAGAGTCAAAGGGTGAACAAGAAAAGACTAGCACTTATTTCTCAGACATATTTACCTAGACAGGCCTGAATTGATGAATTATTTGCGTTACGTATTGGTCACGGATTAACTCTAGACCCCGCATTATTAAACTTTTAAGAAAATACCGTCGGCACTGTACACTTCATTACTATCAACTGCTGAATAAATGTCTCTCCTATTCATCATCATTTCGTCATGTTCCGTCATTTATCACCCACTGCTGAGCATAGGTTTCTTCCTGTACGCCGCTGGTCCCTGTCCTGTGCTAACCTCATCCAAAAGTTACCCGCACTCCTTGGAATATCGTCTACCAATCGAGCGGACGGACGAACAAAAGGGAATGAAAGCGGCCACCAATCCGTTAACATTTAGGTCCACCTGCCATCACGCAATCTGACAGTGCCTAAGCGGTCAATGCCTTCACCACGCTTCCTGTTTGATGCGAATAAAACATGCATATTTTACTCACGAAATTAATACAGGAGCCGAAACATGAGCTTACTTACTTTCTGTCCGGCTCGCACCAATGCAAGAGTACGAGCGGGACGGATAGTGTAAGATCTTGAGTACCTATCTACATAATTTAGAAACACTTATTTTTCACAAATATTCGGAGCGTCCTATATCCCGTGCCACGGATGGATAACAAGAGGCAGCTGTCACACTGACATTTGTCAAGCTTCAGAGACAGTGACATGTGCTTTTTAATAACTATTTTACCTACAGATAGAAAGTAAGTCTGCGTCAATAACGCGGAGGTAACTCAATGGTAAGCACACTAGAGTATAGTTGGGGAAATATTATTTGACCGACTCTTATCTTGCTTACGACCTTTTGTTTTGCATCATTAATAAAAGAAAAGTGATAGACTGTTGATTGTCTAGTAAGTGTTAACGCAAAACAAAAGGTCGTAAGTAAAATAACAGTCTGTCAAATAATATTTCCCGAACTATACCGATGTGTGAAAAGTTTTGAACGACGTGTAATTATCTTGAAGTTTTTAGTACGATCTGTGATGGGTTGTCCATCGCGTAAGTGACCTGTGATATTGTATCAGATATCAAATATTGGTCGGAAAATGTGCCAGGCATCCAAGCGGAAAATACCCTGACAAAAGCGGTTTGTCAAAAAATATAATAACAGTGAAATAACTATTTTGTTACCTCAAAGGGAAAATGCTGGTCAGTGGAATGTACGGCATTATTTTCGATTAAAGTATACAATGCGTCAGTAAAAAACAAAAGTGTAAACAAATATTTCTGATTTTCCATAGGTTTTGACGTTAACTAAAATTATCAATTAAAATTGCATTATGTGATGTGGTTCATATCTCTAAAAATAGCTACTTGTCATACAAAATCAATGAATGTACATAGTATTACTCGCTATTTAAAATAAGACAGTCTCTTTTGACCACAACAGTCTATCAACAATTTTTAATAGTACATTGTGCATCAAGGGAGGTAAGACTCGAGTTAGTATTCCGCTTACCGACCGTGATGCATACAATGTTTTTCACCACACTTGACGACAAAAAAATAAGTTTCAACACAAAATATGATTAAATGACGTTCTGACATTTCTATTACTCCCTAGAGAATTTCACATTTCTATTACTCCCGCTATGCATGCAAGCAATGGCGCGTTTAGACAGCAAGTGTAATGAAAAGTACTTTCTCTTCATGTCCCATAATAGTCTTGGGACAAGCATTTAGATTCTTCGAGAGAACAACCATTAATAAAGAAATAGTACATTTCGTAACTAGCGCGGGAAAACCGGCGAGGGTGAAAGTTGAAGCCCGAGTGAAACGAGAATCGTCAAAAAGAGAAATTACCGCGCGCGAAGCGTGTGAAAAGTATGTTTTTTCGCACTAGTTAGGAATTTTTTTTTTAAGAGTAACACAAAGATATGATGTTCCAGATCCGAACCTAGGCCATCTCTTAATCTTATCGTTTGTCCATATCGACGTCGACTAGGTGGCTGGCATAAGTATGTGTCGACCAGCTTGGAGTGTTGATGAAAAACATAGTAGTATTGTAATATATGTATATAATTGTATATATAAATATAGGTATGTAAATATAGATATCAGTTAAAAATTGTAAATATATATTAATTTAGCGGGAGGAGTAAAATGTACATGATTAAAAATTAAATTATGTATTTAAGTACCTACACAGGCTACGCAGGCCACTGTAAATGTAGTGTTACTAGTAAACAAAAATTACCTACTAAAAAGCTCATCATTTTTAGTTCAGCACTTAGCCGAGAACCCAGACTGCGTAACAGATGACCTAAATGTGTTTCTAACCGTATGAAGTTCGCGAGAAATCTTTAGATCACGAACCATTACGTCATAGTTATCATGTTGACAATTTGACATTGAGTTTAGTGTGTAGGTTGATATAAATTTAACAATAAATATCACCTTTTGGTCCAATTAAATTCAAGAGTTCTTCGAAATCGATCGGAGACGTGCGTACAAAGTTTTTATAATGTCCAGTAATCATGTGATTTCTTAATATTGCTATCAATGACTTCCCACCACAAACGCTTCTGTTTTTATATAAGTTAGATGTCCAGTAACGTTTTTTCTTCTTCTTCATTTGAATGAGACAATAACTCAATACAATCAAAGTACGTACGACCTCGCTGTCGGCCATCTTGAGTGAACTGGCGGAGCACAGAGTTTTGACGAGCATGTTACACCGGTGTTAGAACACATCGTAACACGCTCGATGCCAATGTTACATTACACCTCGTAACGTTGGTCAGTACGCACTTTTAGGATATTCTAACGAATATTGTTGTTGTAAGCTCAATTACTTAGGCGTGTGTTATGGATACTAAGCCAGATACCAAAATTCTTAAATACCTTCAAACCTGCAAGAATAGAGCGTACTCCCCACCTTGAAGGCCGGTTACAACGCATTTGCGACGCCTGCCTCTGGGTCGCGTTTTATAAAGTTACAATTTACAATTTTGCTGTTTACCTCTCTTTCTAGCCAATATGTGCGTGCGTTAAAGAGGCAAACAGCGAAATTGTAAAATGTAACTTTATGAAACGTGACCCTCGTGGCCAACAAAAAACATCCGTGGACAATACAAATATTTTTGTGTTAAATACTATAAAGGGTTTTCGTTTTTATTTGCCTTATATTGGACAAGTTACTTGGGACATTAATAGAAGTTGTCTAGTATATCGCTTTGTCAGCCTACGTAGCGTAGTTGGTAGTGACCCTGCCTACGAAGCTGGAGGTTCTGGGTTCGAATCACGTTTAGGGCATTATTTGTGTATTTATATATCACAAAATATTTGTTCCTTGGTCATGGCTGTGTATGTATTTATGTATCTATATACATATTAATATCTTCGCATGGTACCCAAACCACAAGCCTTAATTAAGCTTACCGTGGGACTGGGTCGATTCGTTTAAGATGTCCCAAGATATTTATTTATATATATCGGTTTTTCTTAAATTGTTTTTTTTTTCATAGATACATTTCCTAATGCATCCATACAAATGAACTGATGCTGATTATGTATAATGTTTGTATATATTGTGTATGCTTTGATGTCTGAGATAATAGTAGGCACTGAACATAAATTTTCACTATACATATGTCGTACTATGTATCTGTATACAGTGTGAACATTCCTATAGGTCAGTCGTAACAGTTAAGCTCGGATAATCGGAAGATAGGGGCTTCAGATAAACAGAGCTTATGTGGACAAAGCACTAACTAGATCTTAGACATATATCTGCTAGACTCTGCAAGAGAGACTATACAGTGTGTTACCATAACCCATGCTTTTACACAAAAGAACAATAATACGCATTGCTATAGTTGTAAATTTCTCAAAATTAACTTTTGACAGTTTATAGATTAAACCTTTTTAATATGAGGGTAAGGCTAACCGTTTGTCCGATAGTCTTAACGGCATATATATATATGGCTAATTTATAAAGTATCAAAAGTTAATTCTTAGAAATTTCCAACTATAGCAATCGTTTTTGAATATTAACATTTGACAAATATTTAAATTGACCGTAAAATTAAGTTTTTCTCCTCCGAATGATCGTGTATCCGGTAATGTGTGTACAGTCAAGGGCAAAAATATGTATACACTTTTGCACCTTATTTTAACGGCATAAGATAAAAAAGTGTATACATATTTATGCCCTTGACTGTACAGTTTATTTTATTTGTCAAACATTGCGAGTAGCTGCGATCTGTCATTAACGTCATTGTCGAGTGCACATTGACAATTAATTTTGAAGTACATTGCTTCTCAATTAATTTTTCTTACAAAGTTAATGACTTTTAGTAAGAAATAAAACTATAAAAACGGAAAAACTCGCGTATATTAACTAACTTCAGGAATGGAGTTAAAATTTGATCCGTTTTCATAGTTTTATTTAATATGTAATCCTCGCGGTAACTGAAGAAAATATTACTTTTAATATTATAATTTTGAATTATATTTATAAATATTGGATGTCTTATTCCAAAGAAAAAACGACCAAGATCACCAACATCCGAAGTGATATGGTATTAAGTAGTGTGACTACTGGGGAAAAAATAAAAGCTCAAATCAAAATATTTAGTTAATAAATAATTTGATTTGTGTTTTCCCAATACGTTCATTATAATTTTTAATCAAATAATGCGTGAGCATTATTGATTAAAAAATATTTTTTATCATTATTGAGGTTTGGCTAAAAATCTGCATCGCATTCCTTGGTGTCAATGTATTTTGGTAACACACTATATAAAAACAAGTACCTAATATGAGTTTGTCTTAGTTACTATGCCTGCGTGGCCTATTCTAACAGTTAACGGTACATAATTTTAAATGTGAAATCTAAAATATATACTAATACTAAAGTAATTAACGAATAAATATCACCTTCGGTACCGGTACCGGTACCGGTAGGTACTTACCATGGAAAATTCTGTTAATTAAATCTCATATACGTTATTTAATAATATAAATACACCGCAAGATTAATTACGCGTTTCGTGTTCTAAGAACCTTCATACCTTCTTTAATGTCACATGGTTATTCATTTCATAAAATAACTGGGACATAACATGTTCTACATTTGAAGTGAAGTTTGTTCGGAAATGAAGGCTCGTGGAATGTATGAACGTTGCTAGTCGCTAGACGTCTACACTTTCTGCACGGACTGTAAGAGTGTATGTTTAATTAACTTAGTTGTTGCGACCTTTATATTTTACAAATTCGTTGTTTACATTATGTTACATCAATCATACTTTCACAAACTGAAAACTTTTAATAAAATAGTCCTTTATAATAAACAAAAACTTCAGCCTCCGTAGCGTAGTTCATAGTGACCCTGTCTATACGAAGCTGGATGTTCGATTCCCAGCGAGGGCATTATTTGTGTATTTATTTATCACAAATGTTTGTGACTTTGTCATGGCTGTCTAAGTATTTAAGTATCTAAATTTAACTATATCGATTATGTATATCGTCACTTGGTACCCAAATCACAAGCCTTAATTTAGCTTACTGTGGGACTAAGCCTATTTGTGTAAGATGTCCCAAGATTAGTACATTGTGCATCAAGGGAGGTAAGTAGGGGGGGACTTAAGAGTGTTAGAAGGCTTATAATGACTCGATTTAGTATTCCGCTTACTGGCCGTAATGCACACAATGTTTTTCATTACACTTAAAAATAAGTTTTAAGACAAAACATTTCCATTACTCCCTAGGCAATTTCACTTTTCTATTACTCCCGCTACGCACGCAAGCAATGGCGCGCTTAGACAGCAAGTGTGATGAAAATTAATGTACCTATTTGAAATAGCTGTCATTATTATTATACACCATACTAACAGAGATAAGTAAGTTTTATTCGTACAATATAGTAGGTACATTTTGTTGAACGAAAAAAAATACTGTAATTATTTTCTCGTGACATCCGCACATTTTTAACTTGAAGACTGCTTGACTCCATAGCAATATATGAAGAGCTTTATCCAGACCCAACCGCCATGTTAAACAAAAGTAACCTAAATCAAAAGTATGTTTAGAAATCTAGTATTTTCTTTCAGATTAGGCACTGATCTCACCGCGAGCTACTAAGCTATGAACCATCGGCTATAAACACGGCGTTACTCGCCCGGCCGTGATAGCTGGGCGAGTATAGCCGTGTCTCTTTTATTTACGCGGGAGTGCGTATCTTTTGTTCGTGTTTATAGCCCATAGTGCATAGCTTAATAGCTCGCGGTGAGACCAGTGCCTTAGTCCATCATTTGTATTCACAGGATTAAATACTATTCAGCATTACCTAATAAAATATTAACCATTTTATCTTGAACAGAGCTCTATCCCATTTAAGTACATATTAACTGATGGCATTTGAAACAATAAGGTCATCGGCAAGTATAAAAGTTTAAGTAGGTACTATTAGTGTTAATGTCACTATTCAAATCATTCCAGAAGGGCTTATTTTCACTTGAAACTTCTACAAGAACAATTCCATTTGAAATTACTCAGGATTTACTATATATCCGTGTAACGAATAGGTACTTAAGTGTCTTCCCACTCAATTCCTAAGGTCAGGCCCCAATTTCACCACATTGACAAGTGCTACAATTGTAAATTTACTGTTTCTCCAGGGGGCGTTTATAGGCTACAGTTGCCGCTTACCATCGGAAGAGCCGTGCGTGTGTTTGCCACCAACATAAAATGTAGTGCAGGAACTTAAATAAACAAATAACTACTTTTTATAACTAAATTTACAATTGTCACAAAAAGACAATTGTAGCGAAATTCCGACATAACCCGAACCTCATGTCAAGATTTAATGAAAATTGTACAAAACCTTTTGGAAAATAAAAAGTAATTTATTAACGATATAATAACGTTATTAGTAATAATTTTATGATGGTGGCAAATAAGCACATGGACGGTCCGATAGTAAGCGGTAGCCGTAGCCTACGGAGGCTTGTGACGTCTGTAATAGTGATAATTTACAATTGTCACACTTGTAATTATGGTGAAATAGGCCACTGATAGGCTATACCTTTATTATTATGTCAGTACAAGTAGTCACATTAAAGCGTGTCATACTAAGGTCACTAAAGTGCTTTTACGGTATTAAGTATAACATTAAAAACGCGTAACAAGTAAAATAAGGAGCCGGTGTTATGGCTATATAAAGGTGCGTTTAAACCAAAAGAACTTCGCTGTTCTAGCGCCCGTTCTACAAAATCAACCAATCACGTTTTGTTTACCGATCGAATTTCGTAGAGTGGGAGGTTAGAACAGCGAATGCTCTTTTAGTTTAACCGCACCTTTATACGCAGAACAGTCAAATTCCTTTCTTTATGATAGGTATGCGGATTATGCGTAATTCGTGGTAAATTATAGAATTCGAAACGTTCATATCTCATCTTTTTTTGCAGATAATGTTCTTTTTCTGTTCTCCGGCCAGCAAACAGCACTTTGCCGACCGCTATGCTAAACTAACTTCCGCGAAATAGTACATTGTGCATCAAGGGAGGTAAGTACGGAATTACTAACGAGAGTTTTAGAAGCCCGACGCCGTCAGGCGGAGGGCTTTTATGACTCGAGTTAGTATTCCGCTTACCGACCGTGATGCATACAATGTTTTTCATCACACTTGCCAACCTAAAAATAAGTTTCAACACAAAAAATGTTTAAATGACGTACTGACGTTTCTATTACTCCCTAGGGGATTTCACTTTTCTATTACTCCCGCTATGCATGCAAGCAATGGCGCGCTTAGACAGCAAGTGTGATGAAAAATAATATACACACCTCGGCCATTAAATGGAAAAGCCTCGGATCACACGTTTGTTGTTACATGTCGTACAATTACATGTCATCCGAGACATTTCCCACTTAAACGGCCTTGGCATGTAATCTACTATATTTAATCATAAAACAAAAGTATACCGGAAAACTATCAGCAGCCTTGCCAAAATGCCATTCTGTTATCGTATACGATAAGTATACTACTGTATTTATGTCATCATTTAATTATTGTGTGACATATCGCTTATCGTATCACATCACATCATCAGCCTATCTCAGTCCACTGTTGGACGTAGGCCTCTCCTATTAACTGTGCGTATAAGTTTGCATTAGGAGGTAAATGCCCATAATCGTCACGCTGGGCAAGCGGATTGGCGATCGCAGTTACGTGTCCCCTATGATGACGCTGCTGCCCATCATCAATCAAATCAAAGGATGGTTAGTGACACTTCAATCCCTTAGTCGACTCTTATGACACCCGCGGGAAGAGTGGGGATGGTGACAAATTTAATGTATTTTGCTGCCGTCACCACACGGCATGCTTATAGTATACGATTTCAAAATGACATCTTGGCTAGACCTTCAAGGCTGTAGATAATGCCCATTTCCTGTCGCAAGTAGTACGTATAAAAATATTAATATTATTTTACCAAAATCATTAGCATATATGCTGATTTTGACATAAAAACATTTATCGTAGCTTTTGATTACAATAGAAGCCGGCTTGTTTTTTCAAGCCAACTATCGTCGCTACACTAACACAACTTCAGATCTACGGCAATCCATTCACAGAATTATCGCCTTCATTTCACTCAGAATACGGGTGCTTTTCCCATCAAGTAAGTGTAGCAGATACGAGGTTGAGTAACTCACTGTAGCGGCGCTGTTATCTTGGAGTTGTTTGGAAAATGAAGGCATATTAAATGTATGGGCATCCTTTGTTACCAGATGCCTCCAATTTCAGTATATTTTATGCCCTTTCTTGAGATCTGTATTGAGCTGACGTTGCTCAAACTGTACAAATAAAGTACCTATGCAAATGAGTGCTGTAATTGGTTGAAATCTCTAAGGCATACTACTTTGGAGCAAGTGTAAAGATATTAGCGTTTTGAATAGAGCTATCAATACAGCGCGTATTTTTGATATGATCTCAAATAACTGGAAAATATAGAAATTGCCCTATTAAACATATGTATTTTTATTAATTTTATTGAAAATTATGACTTGTTTTTTTATACATAATAATTCACCAAAATGTAAACTTAATAGAAGAACCAAAAAACTTTTCAGTTTATTGAATAATATCACTTGCTTGCTTATTGCTTTTAAAATTCAAATTCAGTTTAGTGATTAGAATTAATTTAGAAACTTTCATAACACTTTGAAGTATCCAAAAATATAATAAAAATGGCTTGTGGGTATCAGATTTAATGGCGCTTACTACAATGCCAGTTTTATTTTAGTTAGACAGAAACGCTGTAGCATGAGGTAAGTGAATGGAAAGCGCCATGTTTGTAATACTTCCTAAAATTGGAAGTGCTTTAAGCGGTTATTTAGTAGTTTGAATCTTTAGTTGTGTTTATTTCAAACGCCATTTTTCTTGTATTTTTTTTTATTTTAACCGGGTGTTGGCAAGTGTAGTGTCGGACGCCCTCAGACAAGGTGGAGTGACAATTTGCGCAGGATGGCTGGCAGAAGCTGGATGCTAGCAGCCTAAGATCTAAGACGGTGGCGTGAAATTGTGGAAGCCTATGTCCAGCGGTGGACTGCGATAGGCTGATGGTGATATTTGAACTGTTCATTTGGAAGTAAATAATTTAAAGTTTATACCTCTTGTCACAATCTTTCGGTTAAATGTTTAAAAATTTTTAGGCATCATGTCAAGCTGTAACTATTTGAAATTTGAAGTATCTTTTGAAAAAAAAAACTTTTTATTAAAGATTATCTCTTTTTTAAATTAACACGTTGGACGCCACGCGGCTCACCGGTGAGCCTTCACGATATTTCCGTTGAGGCCATGGTGAAATCGAGTAATGGGCTATTTTCTCAAAAATCAGATTTTGGTCATTTTGGATGCAGAATGTTATATTTAGCAAAATAGATTCAGATATACTAGCTTAAACGTCATAAAAACTCGAGTTTCATTAAAAGGCTCACCGGTGAGCCGCGTGGCCTGAACGGAAGGAATTGTGAACTTCCTTCCGCGGGGGCCGCGGGGTCACGCCGCGGCTCACCCGCCCGCACACCCCGCATTTGCATGCGCATTCGCAAGTCTCGCAACTATGAGTACGGCTGGTATCCGGGCATTTTCACTTCTAGGGACACCCAATTAGCTTAACCCTCACAAAAAAGTTATCTTCGATGTCAGTTTTGTAACGACAGTTAAGATTTTTTCACTTCTAGGCTAGGGTTGTCATTAGGTCTACATACAACACTTACAACATCCAATGGCTTTAAAATGGATGTTTCACCACGCTTACATTTGTAAATCACGGGATTCCATGCGGACGAGATTCCTTGCCCCTCATTTTAATTGAAATTCCGATGTTTCTTAATTTCAATAGCTTCACGTACTTTTCGGCTATGATGTATACGCTCGGTTGAGAGGACTTTCGGGTTAAGGTACGAGTTGGCAGCCGACCGCAGGCGACAACTGCAGACGACGTGTCGCAACGACACTACTGGTTTCTATGTATTTCTATGAAATTCCCTCCGTAGCTAGCGACGCGCCGCCTTGCGGCAGACGGCAGTGTCGCCCGACCGCAGATCAGTAGTGTCGCTGACGCCGCGATATTTATGGCATTTATTTTCATTGGCTCGATTTCTTCTCTGATTAAACTTAGTATAAAATCGAACTGTTTTACATTTAAACGACAATATTCTCTGAATTCTTTCATATCGCTTTTCAAATGGGTTTTTGATCAGTATTGAATAAGTTCCCTCACTAAACTTGCTCTGCATTTAATCATAGGACATGTGGCTTGTCGTCTTTTTCTGTATAATAAAAGCAAGTCATCATCATCTTCCTCCTCTTTTAATAAAAGACGTAAAAAATTACGATCACTATTCTCGAACACGTCAGACATCTTGTTTCACGGACCGCTCGGAATCAACTGGATGCCATCTGCAGTTGTCGTCTGCAGTCGGGATCGAAATCATGACTGCAGCGACAGGACGCAACGACGTGTCGCGACGACATGAAGCGACGACATGTCGTCTGCTGGTGCTGCGTGCGGTCGGCTGCCAACTTGTACCTTTATGGAGCTGAATCCAGTGGTTAGGTCCAGACTCCAACAAATGCTCGGCCACAGCAGACTTATTCGTTTGACGCTTTTTAACAGCTGTGATATGTTCCTTGACCCTTTCCGCTATGGTGCGTTTAGTTTCCCCAATATAGGAACTACCACAGCTACAATCGATCTTATATAAACGCCTGGTGTGTGATAAGGTAAAACATCCTTAGGCGACCTTAGATACCCGGCCACCTTTGATAACGGCATATAAACGGTTGGTATGGAATACTTATTCAAAAGCGTACCTATTTTGTCCGTTACAGCCCTGACATAAGGCAAAAATGCAGGTCGCCTCGCAACATCTGAATGTTTCTTCCTCGGTATTTGTCTGGGTTGCCGTCTGTTCATTATGTATTCATTTCTCTTCAGAACCTCCTGAACGTGCGATAACTCAATTTCCAGAAATTCAGGGTCACAAAGGTCATGTGCTCTGTTCTTTAGAGAATTAACCACAGACTAAAGCTGTCGGGTGTGGTGGTGAGACAGAGCGTTCAAATACCTGTCAGTGTGTGTGGGCTTCCTACTTATAGACAGTGTGCGCCAAAGAACCATCATCTCGACCTATCACCTTCACGTCCAGAAAAGGCAAACTATGCTCCGATTCCAATTCATATATGTGAATTTGACTTTAGTATGAATGGAATTGAGAAACTGGAGTAATTGCTCAACTTCATGCTTGCCACCTCTCATAACGCAGAAGACATCATCGACATACCGCTTCCATAATTTCACTGCCCATGGTTGCAGATCTATGCTGGCCTCAAAATGCTCCATCTAGATATTTGCTAAAACTGGTGCCACAGGGCTACCCATAGCAACTCCGTCGATCTGGAGATAATGCCCCCCCCTCGATATAAAAAGTAGCTTCCTTCTAAAAACCATGACAGAACTCACTATCTATTATGATTTTGTACTTTTGTTACTTTTGATAAGAATTATAATTATAATTATAATGAAAAGGTACCTTTAAGTTTACTATGTCAATTGTGATAAATTGTTTTACGAAAAGCTCAAGAATACAAGCTTTTTTAAACTTTAGTGTCATCTTGATAGCGAGTAAGTCGACGACGTTACCTATTTTTAAACTTAACTAAAAGTTGTATCATATGCTTAAAATTTGGTAAATAAGAAATAATTATAAACATTATAAACTAATTTACTTTATTTTTTACCAAACTGAATATTTAAAATCTTTATTTGCAAAGTCTTCAACTATATTTTACCTATGACGAGTAAGCCAACCCTAACTAAGTTCACAAAATGACGAAAAAATCATAAGTCCTTTACAGTACGAAAGAACCAAGGCAATTTGTATCTTCTCTAGGGCCACACGGCTCACCCTGCATACGTTTTTGGATGGAATAAGTGAACGGTGGCCTGTAAAACAGGTTTGAAATGAAGGCTCGCGATGGCTCACCGGTGACCCCCGTGGCCCCAATGGTTCAACATGGTTAGGCTCACCGGTGACCCCTGTGGCTCCAATGGAAAGACTACATTTTTGGCGTGGCGTTCAACGTGTTAATGTAAATGACCAATGAATAAGCATTTGACGTTAATTATCATTAATCGCTCTCCTCTTCTTCTTTAAATCACAATTACCGTTTGGGGAAAATGTAATCCATAATTAATTACATAAACCACCCCAGGCAACGACTCGAAAATGGAAAAACGCCACTAATTATTTGTAGACGAACAAAATAACCCTTATTCATAAACGTCTACTAACTTAGCAAGCCGATAAGTATTGTTTGACCCTTTCAGTGGTATAGACACCAAATTAATCAGATCTCTCTCTCTTTGTCCCCCTCTCTTTTTAGTCTTACTCCTATCTCTCTCTCCCTGTCCCTCTCTCCCTGTCACTCTCTCTCTATCCCCCTCTCTCTCTCTATTCTTGCTCCTATCTCTCTCTCTTTTCCTCACTCTCTATCCCCCTCTCTCTCTATTTTTGCTCCTATCTCTCTCTCTGTCCCTCTCTCTCTATCCCCCTCTCTCTATTCTTGCTCCTATCTGTCTCTCTCTGTCCCTCCCTCTCTATCACCCTCTTTCTCTAATCTTGCTCCTATCGTATTAATATTATTAAGTTTTTGACGACGCGAAAGTGATTGTAGAATCCTACTTGAATAAATTAATTTTGAATTTGACTTTGAATTATCTCTCTCTCTCTCTCCATTCTCGCTCGTCTCTCTCTGAAAAAATGCTTCCACATGTAGATTGATGTCTGATTGTATCAGTTTTAATGAAACTTGTTTTAAATGTATATTTGACTAATTTTTCGGCATATTTGTAAAATGAAGACACTATCTACGTGTCAGGTATTTTTGTACGGTTTTTTTTTATGTGAAAGAAACATAGCAGTGCAAAAACTGCTATTTAGCGGCAGGTTACCGGGTAAGACTGTGTTAGCTATCCGGGCGGACCCTGCACGGGGTCCTACCACCAGCCAATGGTTTGAGTGAAACTGAAATCGTCTTTAATGCCGAAGTTCACTAGGTTTTATTATAATAATCTCTTTTACAAAGAAAATCAAATATAGTTAGCTCGGACAAATACAATGTAGAACGAAAGTTTCTAAAACAATAAAGACACATCTTGTCTCAATTCGTAGTCAGATATGACTTTATTCAACGAGAAGTAATAGAAATTGGTAAGTTGGAGTTATTTCTAGTAACAGAAAAACAAGATGTTTATTTATCGATGTCTCGACCGTCAGTTATATGTCAAACAAATACGATTAAGGTTATTTAAGGTAGAGGTACCTTTTCGTCTTCAGAATATTGGTAAAGAATGAAATTTCTAGAAAGAGGTATTTACTGGGTAGGTACCTATAAATAAATCTTAATTTTTTTTACATATTGTATACCTAACATATAATGTCATGTGTGAATATGTTTTAATCACTCATGACATTATTGTGTATTTACAGGTGTTGTAGTTTTTTACGTTTTTTAAAACGTAGCAGGAGTATAATTAATTATTTTAAAAGTATAATTACAATAATAATTTTATAAATGTCCTCCCTCGTAATACAATATTCTACAGTTTATTAATATGTGTTATAGTTATTTTCCTAGTTAATTTATACATTTATAAACACTTGGTCAGTAACATAATATCAGCAATTTGTCGAATTTAATTGAGTTTTCTACATGAAAGTGGATTTGAACATTTAATTTCATTAAGTTTATTATTTCGTTTAAATACGTACCTATAGTAAAATAATATTGGTAATTTGTCGAATTCTGCTATTATATTACTCAAACGCAAATTGCGGTTTTATAGTAGTAAAAACCACATTATTCGCAACGAAATAGGTCAAATTTACATTTATTACCAAGAGTAGTGGTTGTTTCAATTGGGGTCTTTTATTACCGGGCTATTTTACGAGTTCTATGGTAATTATTACTAGTCATAAAATAATATGTTAAGTTAGGGTAATACAACTAGTTGCGACTATTACTGCCTGCAGTGTTATTCACTAAGGAAACCGCCTTGCTGTCAGCGCTGTGTCAGCGCTGCGGCAGCGTCGAGCCTAAAAATGGTATTCACTAATGTACTTTAAGCGACACTAGTGCTCGGCGACGAATGCGGCGTGAGCTGGAACTACACTGCGTCGAGAGTTTGTCGTTTAATGTACGAACTTCGTATTCTCTAACGAAAAACAGCGACGACCTCGCCCACAACCTCGCTCACGCTCACAGCTAGGATTTTAGACAAGGCTGTCTCGACGTCGAGCTCGTTGACGAACGCAGCGTCGAATGTGTGAATAAGAGAAAAGCATAGCTGTTTCACAAACCTTCGTTAGATAATAATTATCACTATTCATATGAATAGTGGTTACCTATTGGTGATTATTGCTTACGATAAAAATAAATGTCTAAGAAAGATTTGGTCATACACGCATCTGTTGTTGAGAAACCCATGAAATTGAATATTTATTCCGAGTTCTTATTAAAAATGCCTGGTATTGGTTTTGTATGTGTTTCATGTTTACGATCTGCTTATTGATAATAAAAAAAATAATTTTAATTTTTTTTTATTTAACTAACCAAATAAATGGTTCTTAGACAAATTTTATCCTCAACAATAATCCTACCAATTCGCATAATAAACAAGCGTATGTTTATTTGAAATTTTTAGTTGTTTTGATTTCTGGTTAAGACTAGCAAAATTAAAAAATATTTTTTAATACAGTTTTTTTTTAATAAGGGAATGTTTAACTTCCTTTCAGCAAAATGACCAGAATAAAGGATTTAAAGTAGTTCCCCTCCAAGACGCATAACTTATTTCCACTCTGTATACGTAAAACTACAGATTACTTATTATGTACAGAACGGACAAACTACATGCATAGTTTTATATTATACAATTGATACGAAGTTATTTTTCAAGTCAGATGTCCAAAAATATTGATGTACTTATTTATTTCATTAATTAGTACATTACGACACAAGTGCAAAATACATGAAATTCGAAACGAGTGGCGATGTTTTAAAACACGACCGATAGGGAGGACGAGGTGTCTCGTAGGATGTTTTTTAGTGCAGATGGCCCTCCGAAGTTTTGGACCTGACGTAAAATGACACACTTCTCGCACTAGAGCCTAAAAAATGCACAATTTGTACAAAAAAAAAAATATTTCAAACTAACTGTTGTTTCTCTTTGCATCCCTTTCAAAAAAAATGTCCAAATTTAGGTACTATCAGCCTTTTACTGGTACATTTACCCTACACCCAAAAACGCACAAATTAGCCCAACTCACAATTTCATCGGCCTACTTGTTTTTACGACTTTGCGGTATATTTAATTACTTGAAACCGTGTCAAATTAACAGTCTACCGTGAAAACCAACTCTAATAAATTGTGCCTCAAACATGAGGTACTTTCTTTCATAAATTTCCTCCTATAGATTCTGCATTATGATCGAATTGATGATCGTTACAATAGGCTTGACATCAGACTTGCTTAAGACTTTCAGGCAAGCAATTCCTATTCAAGTATATATATTATTATGTACATAGATTAAATATAACTAATCTACTTAACCTAACCTATATCTAAGATTGGCCCTTGTGGCATTGTACCGACGATGCTGGCGGCATTTCCTCGCTGTATAGAAATACTAATGCGTTGTGCGAGGAAGCCGCCAGCTCTTCAGTCTATAGTTACGTTAGTCTATAGTTTCTATGGATATAAATAAATAAATAAATAAATAAATATCTTGGGACATCTTACACAAATCAACCTAGTCCCACGGTAAGCTCAATTAAGGCTTGTGTTGTGGGTACCAGGCGACGATATATATAATAAATAGATACGTATAGATACTTAGATACATACACAGCCATGACCAAGGAACAAACATTTGTGATAAATAAATACACAAAGAATGACCTCGCCGGGATTCGAACCCGGAACCTCCAGCTTCGTAGGCAGGGTCACTACCAACTAGGCTACAGAGGCTGATATATGAAGCTACTATTATATAATAATATAAATATCGTCGCTTGGGTACCCACATCACAATTTCAATTTCTAATACTTATGTAATAGTCTCAATATACCTTTTGGCTTTGTCCAAGTTTTTTTATTATTAATGAAGAATTTTTGCCTATAAATAGCACGATTAAAAATTACATCTAATGGAATTTATTTGATTAAGTTTTGAACCATTGTTTGGTGCGTTGGGACTAAAGTTAGGCCGTGGGTTTTCTGGCCGCCGCCGACGACGTTCGAATGTTTTGTTCGCGAATATTTGAGGGTGGTTTCTCTGACACGTTGTCGGTTACCCGCTGCCGGCGACGTTTCAGAGAAACCACCCTCAAACATTCGCCAATAAAACATTAGAACGTCGTCGGCGGCGGACACGCGTCGGTCGCCCGCCACCGGTCAGAAAACCCACGGCCTTAAAGGTGGTTTTACTGTGCTGTTGTTTATCGTGATAGTCCCCAACGTTGCATAAAATGGGTACCTGAGTAGAAACTAAATTGTTGATGAAACCAGATCTCTCACATGTATTAAAACCCAGCTTCAGCTTTGAAAACTTAGACACTGGTCTCACCGCCAGCTACTAAGCTATGAACTATCGGCTATAAACACGAACAAAAGATACACACTCCCGTGTAAATAAGAGACACGACGATACTCGCCCGGCGGTGATAGCTGATAGCTAAGCCAGTATCGCCGTGTTTCTTCGGGCTCGCAGTGCCTTCCTGCAAATCTGATCATAGCATCATACATACATCATCAGCCTATGATAGTCCACTGCTGCACATAGGCCTCTCCTATTAACTATGCGTAATATAGACGGATTAGGAGGTAAATGCCCATAATCGCCAGGCTGGGAAAGCGGATTGGCGATCGCAGTAATGTGTCCACTATGATGACGCTGCTGCCCATTATCAATATTTTGTCAAATAATGGTCAGTGACACTTCAATCCCTAAGAACTAGTTCGCACGAGCGTTTTTTTAGCGGCCGGTAAAAAAACGTTCAAATGAAACAAATGCAAAACCGTATATTCATTCACACGATGGCGGTTTTAAGCCGCGGCGCTTTTTTATCGAGCACTGTTTGATTTTGGACGTAGGGCGTTGGACGTTAAATCGAATTGAGCATAATGGACCGCCAACGTCAGGTTATAACGCAACGCTTTTTAAGTGTTTGGCGAACTATCTCTTAGTCGACTCTTACGATACCCGAAAGAGGACAAATGTATTCTTACACGGCCGACCATAGGCGAGAAAATAATTCATTCGAACGAACGGTTAGCAATATTATTTTAAGCAGACTTTTATCTAAGGAATAGGGTTATTTTTAGGCATTAACGTTTTGCTTTATCTAGTGATGAGTGGTCTGTGTTTCTTTTGAGTTGAAAACGTAGGTTATTAAAGTACTTAGTGGGTAGACGGAGACGGTCTAATTGAGTAGTTAACGTTAAAGTAATGTTTCGATTTAGGTTAAGTATTTGTCTGAATCTGACTTTCGAAGCAGATGTTTTCTTAGATGAATCTAGAAATTTTATGAAAACACATTTTTCACTATAATAGTCAGGGCTTAGGTTTTTCTGTTTTATATCAGAGATGAAAGCTTACCGTTAGGCGTGAAAAGCATTGTACCGAGAAGTTTGTATACGTTGCGAAACTTCCATAGAGAATGTTCTCGGGAGTCGAAATTTAACAAATAATCTAATCAAGCCAAGACCATGCGTACTGCTGCCTTATTAGTTATTACCGCCTTATTTACTTATTTGCGATAGAAAATAATAATTTATAACACATTTTTATGAGTTCTTACGGAAACATTCACAATGGAAACTTACTTTTAAATTCTCATGAAATTTATCGGAACCTTAAGAGCATGTTCCAGCAATTTAAAGAATGTTCTTCAACTTGTACAATTTTGGTTCACGCCTAGTGAATTATGCTCGACTTATTGAAATTAGAAAAGTTTTACAGTGTGCGTGTAGTAAAAATACAGGTCATACGTATGTCACGTATGTGTCCAATGTGTCCCTGTGTCCGCGTGGTGACGGCACTAAGAATACGTTTTTCACCACCCCAACTGTTCCCGTGAGTGTCGTAAGAGTCGTCTAAAGGATTTCAATGTGACTGATCTGTCACTAATCATTGATATATTAATGAAAGACGGGCAGCAGCGTCATCATAGTGAACATACTACTGCGATCGCCAACCCGCTTTGTGGCGATTGCGTATACACCTCCGAATGTGTCCATACGCATGTGTAACAGGAGGGGCCTATGTCCAGCAGTGGATTTATAGTTCTATTTCATGAATAATTGTAGCAGAAACCAAAGACATGTTCGTTAATTATACCTATATCTTTATTTTTTATTTATCATCATCATCAAGCCATAAGAAATGGTGAACATAGGCCTCTTTTTGGACCTCCACATACACCGGTTGGCAGCGACCTACATCCAGGGTCTCCCGGCGATCTTCATAAGGTCGTCTGTCCATTTGGATGTGGACGTCCAACACTACATTTTAGACCTTATCCGCCATCTTTAATTATATGCCCCATTACTTCATTTGACTCTAAGATTCATGAATCCTGCTCTTGTCTTTGATATATTATCTTTGCTTAGTCTGAAACTGGCTCAGACAAATGGTTTAAAAGCTTTTTAGTAGTCCTAGATTCCTAAATAAAGCTAAATAATGGGTATTACATTCTAGGGCTTGTATGAAATGATCTTGAATATTAATGTTGGATTTGCTTCAAAGGGATTATGTTTTGTAAGTAGGTAGTGATGGGGATACAATTATGTGATTGACATGAAATTGTGTGAACACCTAATTATGCCACAGTCTGAATATTATGGTTTATAACTTATAACCTTAATAATATTCGGGTCATTAGTACCTACCTAATTAAAAATATTTTTTATTATTATAAATATTGGATGTCATATCAAAGAAAAAACGACCAAAATCACCATCATCCGAGGTGGGGAAAAATAAAAAGCACAAATCAAAATATTTATTTGATAAATAATTTGATTGAAAATATATATTTATTTTCAAAACTACAATTTATGTACATAGATTAAATCTAACTAATCTACTTAACCTAACCTATACGTATTTAAGATTGGCTCTTGTGGCATTGTACCAAGGATGCTGGCGGCATTTCCTCGCTGTATCGCAATACTGATGCGTTGAGCGAGCAAGTCGCCAGCTCTTCGGTCTTTAGTTACATCAACCAGACGTTTTGCGATCTCAGCAAACAATTTGCGTGCCCTGGGGCCCCATGAAACTGAAATTTGATTTGTGTTTTTATTATAGGTACGTGCTATATTTTTTACGTTAAAGGAAGCAAATTATTGGATAACTGGTCCCACCAAAAGCAAGTAAGCGATTGATAGTTCAGCTATCATAATCATCATCATCATATCAGCCGAAAGACGTCCACTGCTGAACATAGGCCTCACCCAAAGAACCACAATGACTGATCCTGCGGCACCCGCATTCAGCAGACTCCTGCGACCTTCACCAGGTCATCAGTCCACCTTGTGGGTCTACCTATAAAACGAACAAGAGATAATCGCTCCGTGTAAAGAAAAGAGACACGGCGATATTTGTAACTACTCGCTCAGGTAGTACTTACCTATACTTACTGGTCAGTTGGCTTAGCACATGATTACTGCGACAATATGTCGCCGCGAGACTACTATCCTATTCTATACTATCCTATTTCTTCTTATAGTTAGTAAAAGATGGAAAACCTATCTCGCGGCAACATACTGACATACCGATCATGACTGTGCTAAGCATACTGCTCTGGGTGCTTAGAGTTGCCAATCATCATCAGCCTATGATAGTCCACTGCTGGACGTAAGCCTCTCCTATTAAGCGTATAAACGCATTAGGAGACAAATGCCCATAATAGCTACGCTGGGCAAGCGGATTGGCGATCGCATCTGCTGCCCATCATCAATCTCTTCCCGTGGGTGTCGTAGGAGTCGACTAAGGGAAATACTGAGTATCCAGCTTCTCAGCCGGTGGTAGGGTATTTTTACTAGTACCCGCCTGGTTGGCTACCACCGTACATTCGGTGTAAACGCCCGTGAAATGACCTACCTTCGTGTTTGCCGTGTTTCGGGGTCAGCCGGTGTATTTACCAGCATCTAGCGGGCCAGCAAGGCGGTGGCAACTAACAGGTTACTGATTGTCTCCTGTTCGTTGCCGCCGCGATTTGGGCTCTACTTTTCACTTACGATCAGGTGGAGTGGAGCCACTTTGTTGTGCCAACATAAAAAATAAATAAATAAATAAATAAATAAAAAAAAATAAAAAAATTAAAAAAAAATCTTTTATCAAATAATGGTCAGTGACACTTCAATCACTTAGTCGACTCTTACGACACCCGCAGGAGGAGTTGGGGTAGTGACAAATATATTCTTACTGCCGTCACCACACGGCAGTTGCCAATCGCTAACGCTTAATCGTCAATTGTAAACGAAAGGCAGCTAACTGTCATTGTCGCACTAATATGAAAGAGTGACAGTTTGGCAACAGGCAACTTGCCTAAGCATCCTGTTCCGGTTGTGAACCACAAATGTCGCCGTCTCTTTTCTTTACACAGCGACTAGAGCGATTAATTATCAGTCACTATTTTGATGTGACCAGTGCCTTAAGCTTAAAATTTTAAATTATTTTAAACAAAATTCAAGTTTTTAGTGACAACCGATTTAGATGACAGAAACTGTATCTATCCATCTACAATTAATTCATAAATAAATAAGATAATTTAAAACCTTGAATTGTGTGGTGAAAGATTAATTGTATGCATCTATCTTTGTCGCACTGAAACGAATAAAACTGCTTGACAAATTGCAACCAACTGCATTAGACGAGCGTTTCGCTTCTTTCCATTCGTCTTGAAATAGATTTACTCTCTTCGAATTCCGGTTTACTATAGGTAGGCTTATATATAATATCATTGACGAAAGAATACGATGATGAACTAACTTCATAAGTAACGTAAAATTTTAAAGCGGTCTGTGATTTTAAGAGTCAGAGAGAGTAAGAGTGATAGCAATAATACAATTTGTATCTATATTAATAAGGTAAATTTGTTTTTAGAACAGGGTGCACAATACAAAGTAAGGAACATAAATTTTTGTATGACAATAGCTTATATGAGATTACATGCCAAAAAAATATCACTGGTGTACGATGGATGACACTGGGTGGCCGAATGGATTAGGTATCACTCAATTGCAAAAGCTGAAGACGTGTGTTCCAATTCCACATTCAACGTTGAAGAAAATAATAGTTTTCTTTGGTATAGGGTACCTATAATCTAATTATCACCTAATATTATTATATAAAAAACATTTTTTTTCATTTAATACATTTTATGAACTAAACTGTAATATGACTAGCAACATTAATAAACTTTAAACCATATTTATATTTGCATTTACAATAATTTATTACTACCAATCCCCAAATAACCTTTAACACTCAATAAATCAACCAAACCAAATACGCTCCAAATAAGGCATACACAGAACTATGTTTGTTAAGTCATAACCACAGACCAGTGATTTATCTAACTAGATGTACTAAGTGCTCTCTGTAAAGCCACGTTTTCACTTAGTGTTCTGAGCGAGCATTCACTTGTTCGTCAGCCGACGAACGAACATTTTGATATGTCAAATCCTGTTTTCATCTGCACATGAACGAACGAATACCCGCTCAGGATACTAATTGGAAACGCGGCTTAATAGATTACCAAACCTATGTGCCTCTTTTTGCATTTCTCTGCAGTCATCATCATGGCCTTAGCGTCTATGGCAGACAATTTATGGTGTAGGTAATATTCGAGAAGCACCTTTTCTGATGACTCAATAGACCGATGCGAGACCGACATAGTCTACCGCAGGACTGACAAGGAAAGTTTGCGGAAATGGGCGCTGAAGCACCTTGGCGTCGCTTCTGTCGCTTATCAGCGAGTGCAGCAAACCATGTCTCATCACAAATTTTGCGACCCTCCACAATACACTTGCGCCACTCTGTTCGTTGTTCTGCGACCTCCTCCCAGTGCCGGTAGTCAATATGAAAGGCAATCATGCCCCTCTTTGCGCAGTCTTTAAAGCGAAGCAATGGCCTTCCTACGCTACGCTTTGCATTCGCAACAGCACCAAGAAGAACACTACGAGGTAGTCGAGAGGGTTCCATCCTGTGACGTCACTATATTTCCTTATTCCATATTAGTATTACAAATAAGACAAACAATCTTAACTTGTCTTTATTTCGTTTTGAAAAAATATTTCAATAAAATTGTAGCTGTTATGAAGGGATAATCTTTAGTGATTTATAATTAATACCCACATATTTGTTTTGATGTATTTTTTTGTACTGACAGAAGACGACAATGTCAAGATCGCTTTCTTTCTGTAAAAAAAACCCTTAATCCCATTATTGAATATGTATGTGATTGTAATATTTTCTAATTTGACTGTTAGGTACAAGCCATGATACGTGAGAACTATCGTTATTTTCGTTGCATCGTCATCGTACACCGTCTAATGGCTTCGATGACAGCATTTTTACAGAAAAAAATTTTGTGTGTAAATAATTGTACGTCTGAGCTATGGATGTTTTAGTTATATATATATCTTAGTAGGTTTGTTTTTTATCTATATCGAGACACATTTATTTACAAGTTTTGAAAATATCATTTGTGAGCTGTATATGAACTATCGGGTGTCGGTTTAAATATACAAAAAAAAATTTTTCACATTCTTCAATTTAACTTACATAGTTGAAATTAATCGCTGGGTCGTATTTATTTAACTAAAAATGTATATGTATGTTGTTACACGACTGTACTGATAGCTGAGTAGCTTCATTCAAGAATTAGATAATCTATTGCCTCAACTAAAAGCATACCTAAACGATTTTTGAATAGATTTCATTAAAAGAAATTGTATATACGATTCCAAGCAATACAAACCAATGAAGTCATTTAAAAATTAGACAGTCTTTAATAATATTATGTCATAAAACTTATTTGCAAGTGTGATGAAAAACATGCAATATGCATCACGGTCGGTAAGCGGAATACTAACTGGAGTCATAAAAGCCACTCTAATTAGTAATTCCGTACTTACCTCCCTCGATGCACAATGTACTATTTCCAAGCAATACAATGATTTTGCAGCATCTAGTCCAATGCCTGGTCTGTGGCCACAACGAATGGCCGTAGCCAGTAAACATATGGCCCGGCAGTCCACATTTATCATGGCCATATTTGGAAGCCATTGTGGTCAATTATTAATTTTTGCTCCACGGTGGCGGTTCAAATCTGGAATGGAATTATTTAGTGACCTCTGTGAATTATAGTTGCGTGTGTAGAATGTTTGTTCCCATTCCTACATGGATTAGTATATTTGACTGCCTATGGAGGCCTATACGTACTACCTACTATACTAGGTAAATGTTAGCGTTGCTAAAATATAGTAACATTTTTTTATTTATTTTACTTTTAATTCAGACAATGTTTCCATTGTATTTACTTTTGCTGTTCTTTAATGTGTGCTTTATGTGAATAAAAATTTATTCTATTCTATTCTATGGAGGCCGTCGAATATGTAATTGTATGTAGCTACCCTGCCTACGAAGCTGCGAAAGAGGTTCTGGGTTAGAATCCCTTCGAGGGCTTTATTTGTGCGTATATCGTTAATATTGTTGCTAGGTCAGCCGTGTGGTGACGGCAGTAAGAATACATTTGTCACCAGTGTCACCACCCCAACTCTTCCCTGTGTCACTGCCCATTATTTGATAGAAGATTGATAATGGACAGCAGCGTCATCATAGTGGACACATTAATGAGATCGTCAATCCGCTTACCCAGCTTGGCGATTATAGGCATTTATCTTTTAATGCATCTGATCTACTTATACGCATAATTAATAGGCTGATGATTGTTTCCTATGTATTTTAGTAACGTTTATATAAATCTATTATATATTCATTTTCAAATAGTATCGATCGACGAAGAATTAAAAAAAATACCAAGTACAATATTTTTTTATTAATACTCTGTCCTTTATATTTGTCAAATGAAAGAAAGAAAATGAGAATCGTTACGAGTAAGATCTTGGTTAATAAACCTAGATAACGCAGTAAATATTATCAATTCAGTAACTGCACAACGTGAGACTATTTCAGTCCACTTGGACTTAGGAGACACTAGGGGGTAAATACCCATAATCGTCACGCTAAGCGGGTTGGCGTTCGCAGTAGTTTGTGTAACTACCTAACTATACTGTTGCCCATCATCAATCTTCAATAAACGAATATTCGTTAATACTTCAATCTCTTGACGTAAGAGTCGACTAAGGGATTGAAGTATCGCTGACAATTCGTTTATTAAAGATTGATCGAAAAGAAACCTTTAAATTCATTGAAAATAAGTTCTTAATATAATCATAAACTTACACAAATAGTTTATACAAATAAACAAACATAAAATTATGTTTGTGCATTTACCTCCTAATGCGCCAATACGCATAGTTAATAGGAGAGGCCTATGTCCAGCAGTGGACTATCATAGGCTGTTGATGATGATGTTGATGAATAAAACATACAAAAGCAACGACTATGATAACATCATTTTGATTTATTATTAATATGTGATGTGATGATACTGTTCGTGTTATTCTCCTGTGACACCTCGTCACAAAGGGGGCGGTAAACGAATTTGCGAGGCCTTTCATTTGCTAAGTGTGAAGGCTTTTAGGAAGCGAAATATTTCCTGCTTGTATTTCGTCTTGCCATACTTTTGACGACGTCTGTACATTTGTAAGGGCGAGTAAATGTACACTCAACCAATATGAACCATAGGCCACTCTACCATGTCAAAATTACAAGTATTAAGAAGTTGTTTACGAAACCTTGTTCAGAAAGACCATCTTAACAGGTTTTTCACAGTTTGTATCACGACTAATGTAACACCCGGTATATTTGCTCCCGTAATAACGATGTATGTATGTATATGACTGACCGTAAACACCTCAATAATCCACAAGTTAAGTAAGACTCAATTGCTGCAAATGCTTAGACAATATGATTACAAATGTCAATAATTGGGACGGCTGTGTCGGGCATTGGTGGCACTACGATATTTGAACATTCGTGAGACATAATAACTTTAAAAATAATCAAACGGTTAAACTCACGTGTATTTAGTTATTACGCGCGATATGTTACGGAGAGCCTAGGTCTCCATTAACAAGCACTGAGCCCTCGTAAGCCGTGTGGTGACGGAAGTAAGCCGTGGGGTGACGGCAGTAAGCCCTGTGGTGACGGCAGTAAGCCGTGTGGTGACGGCAGTAAGCCGTGTGGTGACGGCAGTAAGAATACATTTGTCACCACCCCAACTCCTCCTGCGGGTGTCGTAAGAGTGGACTAAGGGATTGAAGTGTCACTAACCGTTATTTGATAAAATATTGATGATGGGCCGCAGCGTCACCATAGTAGACACATTACTGCGATCGCCAATCCGCTTGCCCAGCGTGGCGATTATGGGCATTTACCTCCTAATGCGTTTCTATACGCATAGTTAATAGGAGAGGCCTACGTCCAGCAGTGGACTATCACAGGCTGATAATGATGAGCCCTCGTTCACGCTAAGCGACTCGATATGTCTAATAATTTTCTTTATATTATCTGTTTCTTAAAATCACGGCACTTCAACGAACAATTAGTGAGTCCTCTAAAATTAATAAAGAAACGAGAATACCGAGTTCAAGTGAATAAAAGCCTTTGTCTTCGGCTCATTGTTCATTCCTCCTTTGTCGTTTGATTAATTAGATTTATAATATTTACGTTGAAGTAGAACTAACATGGGAAAACTTTATTGACTATATTTTCCTTTTGACCAACAATGTTTGTGAAAAGCTCGATTATTTTTGTTTTATTTTTTATTTATTTTTGATCACATTTTGGCTTTATCTGGTTGCGTGTATGCTATCTAGGTAAAATGAATAATAAAATTCATTTTATCCATAAATAAATGCTTGATAAAATGCGTCGACAGGATCTTTTTTAGTTACAGTCTATTTTAGTCTTATTTTTGTCATTTAGAATTCCAAACTCGAAAACTGCAAAATATGACGATAATATTAGTTAGGCCTGTAGGCACTCTAAAGGTGCATTCAGACCAAACGAGCATACGCTATTCTATCGTGATTCTATCCCCTACTCTACGAAATCCTGTGGGAGAATCATCGAACCGACCGCACCGTCAATAATAATAATACTGTACGGCGGACCGCTGAACATACCATCGAATTTCGTACGGAGCGGACCAAGTTCACGGTGCGGAGTGGACCATATTCGAATGTATGTTAATACCTTCATTTTTATCCCAGAGACACAGAACTCTAAAACGAGTGTAAAATAGTAACCGCGCGGCCCCATATCGCGCACAATACGTTGCGGGGGGTCCGAATACCCTAATGCGAGGTTTATCTTTAAAAAATGAATAGCAAAGAACAATGAACCATAAACAAAAAAAAACAATGGGCTGGGATCGCGTTTTTGATGTGTAGGTGTTGATTTATATGGTTTACGGTTTTTCTTAATTTTTTGGATTTCACGCTTTTATTCTTTGATGTTTGACGTCTTTATTAAGGTTATGTTGGATTAAAGGATTAAAACTTGACACGATTTTGTTCTTTTTTTGTCGCTATACGTTTTGTACGTAGTTTTGTATAACTTGTCCAAAATTTTCTGTCAGTAAAAAAGGCGAACTATGGGAAGCCAACTCTTCGTATCTACATTTTTATATTTTCCGCCTTCTTGTACTGACACAGATTTTTGGACAGAGCATAGTTTTTTTTTTATTGAATGAATAGAAGGCAATGGAAAAATAGACAGCTTGCAAAATAGAGGTGATGGGTGATTATCAGATAATCACCCATCACCTCTATTTTGCAAGCCGTTTCAACCGCCTAATTTTGGTGGCATCATTTTTGCCGAAGTTTCTAAACGCCTCAATGTTATACTTCGTCATTTGTACAAGGTACCGTGTATCCTTCAAATGAAAAAGTAGCATATTGTAACGAATAGGTAAAAACTTCGGGAAAAATGATGTCATCAAAATTAGGCGGTTGAAATGCTCAAAAATTCACGCTGATCCGTTTGATGGCCTATCCAGTGTCATAAAAAAGTCAGAAACAATGTTACGTATTTAAAAATTATCTTCTTACCCGCTTATTTATAAAAGTCTCTTAACTTAAAAAGCCGCTACATATTGTTGTCTCTTTCACTCATACATACATATCGATAAAACTGAAAGGGACAAACAATACTTAGCGGCTTGCTAAGTTAGGTGACATTTATGAATAAGGGGGTTACTCTTGTCAGTTTTTCATATGGAATATCATAGTAATCACGGAAAAAAGGCACGTTTGATGTCAACTTGCGGAAAGAGTGGCCAGAATAAATGATAATAAAGATTTTGCACATGTAGAGATATCGTACGACGGTTTTCAGTACAAGTGATTCTCCGAAGTTTCGTCCTGACATGAAATGAACCACTTTTCGCACTAATGCCTAAAAAGCACAATTTGTACTGAAAAACAGGTTTATATTTAAGGTTGTCAGTGATGTATAGAATACTAAAATGATTCGTACTACTTATATATTGCGATTTTTGTTTTTTAATTTAAAATAGATTGTATTGTTCATCATTAAAGGACTCGCACGCGAAGGGTTCCGTAGTCCGTACCATTATCATTAAAAAATACAGTTAAATCAACCTATCTTAAAAACTATATGAGATAATTTAATCAAACCAAAAATTGTTGATAGTTATAGTTTATTAATGTGCATAACATATATTTTTTTTAGGATTTTAAATCGCGTAGTTCAGACTTTGAGAGCTGATATCTCGAAAACGATTTGCTTAAATAAAACTAAGATTTATAAACCTTCATATCATTTTCAAAGACCTTTGTATTAATACCCCACACGCTTATTTATATACAACAAAAAAAATTTTGCTATCCCTCAGTTATGGAGGCCCCCCACCCCAATGGTTTTTTTTACAATTTAGTATCATAATCCTGTAGCGCTTCATAAAACACATATCCTTACCAAATTTCGTTACTGTAGCATTTATAGTTTCCGAGTAAATCGGCTGTGACAGACGGACAGACGGACATGACGAATCTATGAGGGTTCCGTTTTTGCCATTTTGGCTACGGAAGCCTAAAAATTAACATACCTACTCTAATTCCTAAAACATGTAGTAGAATTTATCCATAAACGTGATTATATTTTCAACCATTAATTACATATGTTAAGCTCGTTTTAATTACTACTTGTTTGTTTTAATGTCCTGAAAATGTATTCAAATAACACGCCGTCATAATATATTTATTTGACATTCATAATTAATAGTACAAACAAATCGGCCGTTTACTTACACAACCTCGTATCTGCTACACTCACATGATGGAAAAAATATAAAAAACCGGCCAAAAGCATGTCGGACCATTCTCAGTATAGGGTTCCGTAGTTATTCAAGAAAGGCTAGGCCGATTGCGTTTGAAATAGTTTTATTTTAAATTACTCTATAAGCCCACTATCCATGATTTTTTTTCATATTTTTTAGACCTACGGATCAAAAATTAGAGGGGGGACACTTTTTTTTTCTTCTAGAGCGTTTATCTCGGAAAATATTGTCGTTAGAAAAAAAACTTTCTTTTAAGACCCTTATTCTTTCTAAGAGACCTATGATATAGCCCACACTATAGGATTACATCTAATAAAAAAAATCATCCCCAATTCACTAGTTGGGGAGGTACCCGATAAACATTTTTGTCAATAGTTATTATTATACCACTTTGTTGGCATGATTAAAATGTATACCTGTACCAAATTGCAGATTTCTAGTATTAACGGCCACTGATCTATGCTGCGGACAGACGGACAGACGGCCAGACGGACAGAGGGACAGACGGACATGGCGGAACTATACGGGGTCCGTTTTTGCCATTTTAGCTACGGAACCCTACAAACGTAAGGTATTTTGAATGAAAATCAGAAACGAAAAAATTACTGTAAGTTTGGAGTTTTTCACGTACTACGCAGCTAGCACAAGTTTTTTTTTGCTTGCAAAATAAGGTGTTATACTGCCCTATTTTGCACAAACAACATACCAAAAATGCAGCGATACTACTTGCGAGTTTAGGGTAAAATTATGTAAAGTTTGACCGTACTATAAATATTTTTTATAATATTTATTTTGTTTAGTGACGGTTTTCTTCTACTACATACATAATTATATATTGATAAAATAAGATTTCTTTCACCGGCTAGATTACGATAGTGTTTTGTTATAGTGTTGGGAAATCCGAGCTCTGATTATAAAGTTATACTCAAACTACGCCCTGCCCTACTATAATCGACCCATTTTTTCCATTTATAGACTTCGATTATTCCGATGTAACAATAAATCTCGAGTTAGAAATGTTCTGTCTAAACAAATTAGTTTTTGATAAATGGTCGTACCAATGCAAAATTCCAATTATACATCGACTTTATCACGTTGCATTAAAGTTTACAATAAGTCAATGAATTCTATTCGACATTGTAGTGACTCTTTTTGACTGATCATAGTCTTTATTGGCTTGTAATAAGTTTCGTATCTGGTAATGTTATGAGTATGAGTATAGTTAGGCGATGTATTGTTTGTCGATTGTTCGTTTTGTGGAATATTGATGATTTGGACCGTGAGAGCTCTGTTTGGGTCACAGATCGCCTCATGTACATACTATGGAACATTTGGGTCATTACCTACAAAGTTGGCGTTTTTGGTCATAGACTTTAATTGGCTCCGAATTAAATTAGGTATCTAAATAGTAACTTCTTCATATTATATTCATGGTGGGCACTAGCGTCATCATAATGAACACTTTACTGCGATCGCCAACCCGCTAGCCCAGCGTGGCGATTATGGGCACTAACTCTTGATGCGTTTACGTATAGTTAGTGGGAGAAGCCTAAGTCCAGCAGTGGACTGAGATAGGCTGATGATGTGATGTGAAATAGTAAGTTCATTATATTTTTTATTTACGTCAGTGCAGTACATACGTATATTAAAACCGGCCAAGTGCGAGTCGGACACGCGCGCGAAGGGTTCCGTACCATTATTATTAAAAAAATACAGTTAAATCAACCTACCTCAAAAACTATAGGAGATAATTTAATCAAACTAAAAATCGCTGATAAAGTTTATTAATGTGCATAACATATATTTTTTTTAGAATTTTATATCGCGTAAGTAGTTTAAAAAATAGAGGGGGGGGACACATTTTTCAGACTTTGAGAGCTGATATCTCGAAAACGATGTGTTTAAATAAAAATGAGATTTATAAACCTTCATATCATTTTCAAAGACCTTTCTATTAATACCCCACACGCATATATACAACAAAAAAATATATTCTATCCCTCAGTTACATGTATGGAGGGCCTCCACCCCAATGGTTTTTTTTTACAATTTAGTATCATAATCCTGTAGCGGTTCATACAACACATTCCTTACCAAATTTTGTTACTGTAGCATTTATAGTTTCCGAGTAAATCGGCTGTGACAGACGGACAGAAGGACAGACGGACATGACGAATCTATAAGGGTTCCGTTTTTACCATTTTGGCTACGGAACCCTAAAAAAGTATGACGTTAAGGGTGCGGCTCCACTGACGCGGATAGGAGCAGATTATGTGCAAAATTGACCAATTACATTCTTCAACTTTAAAATTCGAAACACTGTGATGCGGTCTCATTGGCCGAGCTTCCACAGCTCCGCTCCGCTCCGCGTCAGTGGAGACGCACCCTTAATTTTGGGTTTTCATTGAAGAACTTTAATTATGTAGGTACCAAAATTATTTTTGCAACCGATAATAATCTACCCAATGCCTCAATATTGGCCATTCAAAATGGTCAGCAAACATTGTTAAATAATACTTTAATACTTACGTTTTACGAGATCATTAATACTAAGATAAGATAAAATAAGATAAGATAATTTATTTTCGTATAACAATACAGAGATTGTGTTTGAAATACAATTGCACAAAACAAATGAATAGATACAATTAAAATTGCCTATGCTAACTTATTTAACAAAGACTAATTAGGTTTTATTGAAAAAAAAAAATCTTCGACAGTATAAAAACACACTCGCAATAAAAATTTTCTTAATTTTCTACTAAACAACTGAATCGTCAAATTACAATAATATTGTACAAGTAGTAACAATAACAAAACTATTAGTGTTATCAGAACCACCAGAGACAATCCCAATCATGTCATAATTTAAACACCCAGGACTACCGATGTCACACTAAGCCCAATAATCACCCTGTATAAAGGGAATTCGGCTGAAAGGGACCAGATAAATTTACACTAATTTATTAGAGTCCTTGTTTTAGTTCGTTTAGCGGTGAAATTAATTTAGTTTCGGATTAGGGGTGGTGTAAAGTTTATTGTCATTTAAGGGTAAGTAAGGTTCACCCGGGTAAGACCGGACTATTTTTCGGTAAGTTGAAAGGATGTCACAAAAAAATCATAAATTTGTTCTTTCGAACTTGAACCTGCAGATAAGTAATGTACGTGATAATAATCACCAAATTAAAAATTTAAAAAACCGACTTCAACCGGTGTCTCCAAGATTCGCGATTTGTTTCCATCATTGGTTTCCTCAAATCCTACTTTCTGAATGCAAATTCTTGTAAATGAATGAAAATTACCAAAAGCGCCATACATGTACCTACAACAATTGAAGAGATCCCTCGATTTCTCCAAGATCCCATCATCAGACCGCAACTTGGTGCCAATGGGACCATCTCGGGGTTCCACACGTTCGATCACAAAAAGAAATTAAAAAAAAAAATTCAGTCGAATTGAGAACCTCCTCCTTTTTTGAAGTCGGTTAAAAAAGAAGTCAAGCTTTCAATATGAATTTACTTGATGCCGCTCAACCGAACAGCTTAGGAGTAATCGACACTCAAACTTCCACTTTTTTTTTCAAGACACCCAACCGAAAAACCTTCTTGGCTTAAGATCGGACTAGTATCTAATTTCAACTCTAAACTAAGGAGGAGAAGGTGCATAAGTTTTGTTAAAGATCGGATCACCAAAAAATTCTTGAAAAAAATCACTTTGTTATTAAACGTTCGCAGCTCACGACTGATGCAGCTGAGCGGTTGCTGCATACTAGCGAGAGGTGCAGGGTGAAATGGCGTCAGGCATAATATAGCCAGTGAGGAAAAAATACTACTATTTTAGCAGTTATTGTGGTCATCCGATCTTACATTAGATCCGATCTTAGCCGGGTGTACCTTATGTTACAAAGGACACTCTTGGACAAAAATACAGGTCGAGTATAATTTTATTGGTTTAAACTTTCACGATTATCACTCATATTTTAAAGACAAACGGGTCTTAATCGCGTAAATTAACGTTTCATTATATCCTGACGTTTCGGGCATGACGTTACCCGTGGTCGCAGGCAGAGTCTGATTCTGAGTCAGGATATAATTTAACGTAAATTTACGCGATTAGGACCCATTTGTCTTTAAAATACGAGTATAATTTTGTATAGAAAAGACTCTAAACACTCTGATTTCAAATAGATTTTCAAAATGATTAAAGGATCAATGGAATCCAATTTAATATGAAAATGTATTGGTATTTCCCTGATTTTTTTGTGTCCAAAAAACATGTAACTTTGTCGCCAGATAACTCCGTGGATGTAAAAATAGGAAGTCATGATTAAAACGCCCCTTTCTCCATACATTTTTGGCGGTTTTTTAAAATACTATAACATTTTTCCTGCATCAATCTATGTAACAATATTTTTAACGCTTGACATCGAGCACGTCGCGAGTCTTACGTTAAGGTGCATGCAGACCAAAAGAGCATTCGCTGTTCTAAACCCCTACTCTACGAAATTCGATCGTTACACGCAACGTGATTTGTTGATTTCGTAGAGTGGGGGATAGAACAGCGAATGCTCTTTTGGTCTGCATGCACCTTTATATAATGGAGACCTAATTATGCTCTCCGAAACATGTCGTTTCAGTGCTAAACAGTTTAAATATATTTATAATTGCCATATTATTTGCCGGAGCTGCATTAAATAAGATATAATCTACCAGGCGTAGGCCGTAAATCATCTTTAAGCTTAATTACAAGTAGTTTTAATAAATAAAGTTATATTCACAGACATTCTTATCAATAGATGATACAACAAAGCATTTTATTTGTATCTTGTGTTTCTTGCATTGAGAAAACTAAAAATTTTGATCGCCTTTACCAAAAATGTGAACTTTTGTGAGCGTTAACCTAATTTTTTTCACGTATTTGAATTTTTTCAAGTTTCAGTTCAGTGATAGTCCACTGCTGGACGTAGACCTCTCCTACTAACTATGCGTATAGACGCATTAGGAGGTAAATACCCATAATCGCCACGCTGGGCAAGTGGATTGGCGATCGCAGTAATGTGTCCACTATGATGACGCTGCTGCCCATCATCAATTTTGTATCAAATAATGGTCAGTGACATTTCAATCCCTTAGTCTCTTACGACACCCGCAGGAGGAGTTGGGGTGGTGACAAATGTATTCTTACTGCCGTCACCGCACGGCCAACTAACGGACGGATTTATTTAAACTTTATTGCACAAAAGTAAAACTTAAAGTACAACAGGCGGACTTAATGCCATGAGGCATTCTCTACCAGTCAACTATTAACTCTCACATGGTACTAATTTGTCATGCGATGTCTATTCAGACATATATCTATACTGAAAACTCATGAATAACGTATGATTAAAACTCAGTTATCTGAACTAAAACAGATTATTTGCGAAGCCCCCACGGCATATCATTAGGGGCTTCAAAGTGTCAACTTTGCCAAAGTTTCACTAAAGCTCGAATATAGGTTTGTGTGTTTGGAGCAAACAAGTTTGGACCTGAATGAGAAAAGAGAGCAGTGTTAGTTTGTGAACTGATACCCTTAAGCGGAGCGGGCGGCGGGGCGAGTAGCGTAGCGTTTATTACAAATAAACTTCCTATAATTAGGGTTTTTGATATTATGATGTAACATGAAGACGGTGCTACGCAGGCGTAAAGTCCAAATAGCTATCAGATTCAAACACAATGGTAACATACTGTATATTTATTTTCATCACACTTGCTGTCTAAGCGCGCCATTGCTTGCATGGGAGTAATAGAAAAGTGAAATTCCCTAGGCAGTAATAGAAATGTCAGTAAGTCATTTGATAATATTTTGTCTTAAAACTTATTTTTTTGTCGGCAGGCGGAATACTAACTCGAGTCAGTAAAAGCCCTCTCCGCCTACGGCATAAATCTTCTAACACTCTCTTTAGTAATTCCGTACTTACTTTCCTTGATGCACAATGTACTATAATCTATTTCCTCTACGATTATATTCGATGCTTCACAATACCAGTCGTCCTATTTCCGTACTTATTAAATATTCACTAACGCTTAATGAACTTTTGCTTTGAAATGCGGAGATAGTGGTTGGACTGGTTAAAGCACTTGGTTTTGCCTGAGATTAGATAAGGTAGAACTGCTAGGTACGAAATAAGATGGTTCTACGGTAGAAACATAATAAGTAATCAGTAGTAGGGATTCGCCGTTTCTGCCCCCGGTTTTGGGCGGGCTTATGTACTGCCCCGCCCACAATCATGGCCGCCGAAACTAAAAAAAAAAAAAAAAAAAAAAAAAAAAAAAAAAAAAAAAAAAAAAAAAAAAAAAAAAAAACAAATACCCCCCCACTTGGAGCGTTTGGGAGTGGTCCCAGTTATGTAAAATGGCGCCTTCTGTCTTTTATATCGTGGTCTACTGCTACAATGCACCGCACCAATAAAACCTTTCTCGACTCTCTATTGTTCTCCGGAAAGGGATCGACCCATTGTCTCACATCTACCTGGTCAAACGGTCGGCCAAACAGGACGCCTGTTCCTTTTTGATGTTTAAATTATATACTGCTGCGATTTGTCACTGGCATCTACATATAAGCAAATACCTAACAAGTGGGCGGGTATATAACTATGTACGTACATACAATTTCTTCAAACGGGTAGTATTTAAAGGTATAATAAAAAAAAAAACCCCTAACCTAACTCTAATATTCAGTAGGGGAGCAAAAACGATGTGTACATAGTTTGTTAGGTGATTCATTATTTCCGTGTTTACTTTATGTAAAGTGAACAATGACGTAGGTAAATTTATTACGGTATTATATGTATTGTTCATTATTGCTTTTGGCTCATACATTTCAAAACTATTGCTACCATTGTGTGTGGTCAAATAAATATTCAAAGAAATAGTCAATTGTTTGGAATTTATTATACACTATTCCATTATTTAAAAAATGTACAAGCTTCGACAGGTTCAAATTGAGTACGGTGACTTTACTTCATACTTGTGTAATTATAATTGCCGATTTCTAAGAATGAACTTTTGGGTAAGACTCACCATTTTTCAATAGTCTTAACGTCATATATTTAAGGCTCATTACTAAACTGTCACAAGTTTATTATTAGAAATCGCCAACTGTATGTATCAACACAACCTACAAGTTTGAACAGGTTAATATTAGGAAATAAATACATGCCTATTATTCTGTTTCTGGTAAGCTTTCAAACCTTTGTTAAAACGAATAGTTTTTTCATGTTTTCGCTATTGATGAAATAATTTATTCAAGTTTAAGCATCTTGGTGTACCGAGCGAGTTCCGACTGGTTTTTATTGGGTATACTTACTATTCTAGTCAAATTGAACCTGTTAGAACAAGATGCATCGAACAGCAACGGTATATTTTTTATTACATACCTATTATCCTGTTTCTGGGAAGCTTTCAAATCTTTGTTAAAAGTAATAGTTTTTTCATGTTTTCACTTTTGAAGAGATCATTTATTCAGGTATTCTTGGTGTACCGAGCAAGTTTCGACTGGTTTTTATTGTGTATACTTACTATTACAGTCAAATGGAACCTGTTAAAACCAGATGCATGGAACAGCAACGGTATATTTTTTATAACTTTGGGATTCGTATAAAAGCGTTCTCTCAGTGCCTTTACTTAAATAGTCTCTCAGTGTCTACAGACTGGTGTACCGGCAGTCAGATAATATCAGTGTATTAGTGAAGTGTTGTGATCAAATCATCTTCATAATGGATGTAAGTATGTAAATGAAGTGTTTATATTACAGTAATAATTAGTTTTACTCGAGTGTTTGTTGTCTTTTGACTATTTAAATGTGAAATAAATTGTTTAATCTCTTTGAAAATACTTTCAAAAACTACCAATAAGTACTTATATTACAGTAATTATTATTTTTACTCAAGTGTTTGTCGTCTTTTGACTATTTGTTTTAATAGTTGTGAAATAAATTTATATACTTTGTTTCAGTTCTCTGAAAATACTTTCAAAAATTACTACTACCCCCGAAAATCAAGAAGCATCCTCCGATGAAGAGGGTACGGTGGGGTTAAAAATAAAACAGGCGATTGCAAGGAAGAGACAAGCAAACAGCATAGATGGTTTTTTCGAGAGACCTAAGAAGAAAACTAAGGCATCGAAAAGATCATCGAATGTGTCTCAGAGTACCACCGATGGGGTGGCGTATTTGTCTTCGGGAAAAGACGACGGAGCATACGCTTCCCATCTAATCAAAATAGAAGTATACGACATCGAAAAAATCCGAAACATTGCGCCTGCGGAACATTGGAAGCATTGTGATGTGAGACTTAAATATTACACCTGCAATGAGGATGATTCCAATCTACAAAGTGCCCGTGATGTGATTTTTAATATAACAAAAGAAATAGCTTCTAAGGAAAACTGCGTGAAATACTTTATAGACACTGATAAGAATAAATAAATAGTTAGTTTGTAAGTTAAATTGTTAAGTTAAACTGTAAGTAGTGCATTTGTAATAGTTTTGTTAACTAGAAAATAAGTAATGTCTTATATTATATAACTCATGGTTTTTGCATTTTATGTGCACCTTTTTAATATGTCCTTTCTACGTTTGTAAATAGCTATATTATGCACTACTTTTTTGTACTTTGAATATCTTCCATTTTGGTGAGCCAATCCACGCTACTTATGTTTAAACAGCCTAATTATCTTCAAAAATATTAAACACTATTAATAGTGATCAATATCTTTTGTGTTGTCATGGAAGTAACATCTATTTTTCGATAATCTAAACAAAATACTTGTTCATTGTTAAATAGAATTGTATAAACGCAAATTCTTAGTGTTTTCAAAGACACATCATCTTTCGTTTGTTGAAATACTAAACCGTTTTTTCAAAACCATTGTTCTAAAACAATCTACGTATCTTCAAAAATAATAATAGCCTAGTAATCACACTATGGATAACTTGAACTGCGATGTATACGATCTTCATCTAATTCAACTTTGTGAGGAGGTTGAGGAAGACCATGAACTGTACGAGACCTGTCAACTTATAAGCCAGCTGCATCGTGAAGCGTAAGCATTGTTTTTATACTTATTTCATGTTTGTACAAGTTTCAACGAGTTCATCAATTACCTGTTACCAAAATCGGGTGTACAAACAATCAAGTTTGAACATGAACCTTTTTTTACAATCAATGAAGTAGGGAAGGGGATGCTCCTTTCTTATATAAATGGGGCTACCTGCCTTTGAGATCATTCATTGTTGGGTGTAACTTCGGATAGCAAAGTGTCGTGTAAATTTATTTTATAATGGCATTCACATTATTTCTTGGACCTAGGCTAGCGCGTAGTGAAATTGCTAGTTTAGACAAAGTCCTTATTCTGCGTAGATTTCACAAATATATACGTCAGTGGTATTTAGAGGGAGTCTTACCTTATTCTCTCAGAAATGACCAAGACATCATTCCTTTTTACACGCCATGTAATGGCCATGGAACAAAATCTATATCACCTACTACGGACGTGATTGATGGAGTACTGCTTATGCAAGCGTACTGTTCATTGTGTAAACAAACAAAACTATTTGATGTGAAAACAGAACAGTGTTAGTATTATACATAACTTGATTAACTTGTGTTTTAGGTATTGTGTATTTTATGTTTAATTTTTCTTGTTTTTATTTATAGCTCCTCTCAAGTTGGACATGGATTAAAACGGCGGCGTGCTCATGAAACAAATGAACCTGTGAAAAGAAGTCGTAGTCACACTAACCTCCCATCAACGAGCTACACTGATCGTGCTTCAACCAGTTATGCCGACACAACAACCCAAGCAACCAATAATTATGTAAGTACAAAAGATAATGATAGTATTGAATGTTCTGTGTGCAATGTCTCCATATCAACGAAATATTTAACAAGTCATTTAAATAGCAAAATACACAAAGAAAACTCCCCGCAATCATTTTATAGTGAGTTTGTTAACGTTCAACTCATTGAAAATGCATTCAGAAATAGGATCGCTACTTACAGAATATTATCAAATGAAATTGATCACCAATCCCTTGAAAGACCCGAAGCATTTATAGAAAAAAATAAGGACATCATATTCACAATATTAGACCAGTCACTTTCAAATCATAATGCCTTAAAGGTTAATTTTATTGTTAATGCTCTGTTTACTCAAGAAACCAAACAGTTAAAAAATATATTCGATTTTCAATTAAGCAACAATGTGGTTAGCGTTAGCAGTGACAAGAATGCTATTTTATCATGTGTTTTAAATGAAATTTCGAATAGATTAACGAACTTTGAAAAAAAAGATAGCGGATGGAGTTTAGTCAAAGTTATTCATTTAGATATCAATGTAAACAAATATAATCCATTGCGTGGTTCTTCATATATCGATTTACCACGTGATATTAAAAAGAAAAAGGCGGTAATTAACGTTCAAAATAACGATCATGAATGTTTTCGGTGGGCCGTTTTGTCAGGATTATACCCACCCCTAAACAGTAATCGTGCATATACTGTCAGCGCATACAAAGAACATAAAGATAAATTGAACTTTGGAAGGCTCCCTTTTCCAATAAAAATGACAGACATTCATAAATTTGAGAATTTGAATGATATAAGTGTAAACGTCTTTGGATTAGAATACAATTCTCAAAGTAAATCTAATGTTGTTGTAGGTCCACTACATTTCACAAAATGTAAAAAAGATAAGCATGTCAACTTGTTGTACATAACCGATGGTAGTGTTAATCATTACTGTCTTATCAAAAGTTTATCTCGATTAGTATCCAATCAATTGACCCACCGACAACATGCTGCTCATATATGCGATGGTTGCTTAACAAGTTTTACATCATATACCAATTTAATAAACCACCAAAGTAATGATTGTTTCCATGTTTGCACGAATTTACCTTTAGGGAATAAAACAACGAATAATTGGTTTAACGACACAGCTGTAGCCAATGAAATTACTTTCGATCATTACGAACGTAAATTGCGTCATCCATTCGTAATATACTGCGACTTTGAAGCGTTTTTAAAACCTATTAATACCAACGATCTACCTACCTCTTCCGACAAACCATCAACTGTTAATGTTCAAAGACATGAAGTTTACAGTTTTGGTTATTATATAAAATGTTCATATGATGATAAGTTATCAATCTATAGAACTTACAAAGGTGAAAACTGTTCTAGAACATTTATGGATTTCATAAAAAAAGATTTACAGGTAATTTACAGAAACAAAAAAATTGTAAAATTACCTTTACCCTTGAAGATAGCAGACCAAGAAAATATTGCGCAGTGTACAAGTTGTTATATCTGTGATCGAGCTTTTAATGGCAATAAAGTTATTTCATACAACTCGTATACAGGTGCTTACGAAGGGGTTGCACACGAACTCTGTCGCAATAAATACATATCCCCCGATTTTGTCCCTGTATTTTTCCACAATCTCAGCAATTATGACAGTCACTTTTTAGTACATGGTCTTGGTTTTGAGGACGGTGAGATAGAACTTATCCCAGAGAACAAAGAAAAGTACATATCTTTCACTAAAGTTCTAAAAATTAAGAACCGAATCATGAAGTTGAGGTTTGTAGATTCTCTGAAATTCATGTCTAGTAGTCTCGAAAAACTGGCTGAAAATCTATCATTTGAACAATTTCATGATCTGAAATTGAATTTCCCAAATGAAGAAGATGTTCAGCGTTTAATGCGAAAAGGTGTTTATCCATATGAACACATGACATCGTTTAATTCTTTAATGTTAACTAACCTTCCACCTCGGGATAAATTCTACAGCTCCTTGACTGATACCCATATATCAGAAGACGATTATAATCATGCTCTTGATGTATGGAATCATTTTAAATGTCGAAATATGGGTGACTATTCAGATTTATATTTAAAAACAGACGTCTTATTACTAACAGATGTATTCGAGAATTTTAGAAATATTTGTATTAAAACATATGGTTTGGATCCTGCTCATTATTATACTGCACCAGGATTGAGCTGGGATGCAATGTTGTATGTTACAAAAATTAAACTAGAACTTTTGACCGATATTGACAAGATTACTTTCATTGCTAATAATATTCGAGGAGGTATATCTCAATGCAGCAACAGATACGCAAAAGCGAATAATAAATTCATGCATGATTTTGATCCAACCATTCTTTCTTCTTTTCTGATGTATTTTGATGCCAATAACCTTTATGGTTGGGCAATGTCGCAATGTCTCCCCACTGGTGGATTTGAATGGGTCAATATAGATACGGATTTTAATATTCCAGACGATAACGATCATGGTTTCATATTGGAAGTTGATTTACAGTATCCTCAGGAATTGCATGACTCTCATTCTGATTTACCATTTTGCCCCGAAAATATTTGTTTAGGTGACACAAAAGAAAAAAAATTGATACCTAATCTTAATAATAAAACAAACTACGTGATACATTACAGGAACCTTAAGCAGTGTTTAGCTAAAGGCTTACGTTTGCTTAAAATTCATAAAGTTTTAAAATTCAATCAATCTCCATGGTTAAAAAAGTATATAGATTTAAACACTAGCATGCGATCGCAAGCTACGTCAGACTTTGATAAGGATTTCTACAAACTTATGAACAATTCAGTATTTGGAAAAACCATGGAGAATGTTTTAAAACGGGTTGATGTGAAGTTGTTAAATCATTGGGAAAACAGAGGGAAATCTCAAGGAGTGCAATCATTAATAGCGAAACCAGAATTCCATAGTTTATCAATATTTGCAGAAAATTTAGTTGCTGTTCAACTGAAAAAAACCAAGGTTTTTTACAACAAACCAATTTACCTTGGATTTTGCATTTTAGATATATCTAAAACATTAATGTATAAATTTCATTACGATTATATGAAAACAAAGTACCAAAACAATCTGAAATTACTTTACACAGACACTGACAGTTTAGTCTATCAAATTTTCACTGAAGACTATTATGGAGACATACAATCTGATGTTAACTCGTATTTCGATACCTCTGACTATCCTCCTAACAATCGATATCGTTTACCATTGCTTAATAAAAAGCGGTTAGGATTTTTTAAGGATGAGAATAACGGTAGGATTTTCAAAGAATTTGTAGGTCTGCGGTCTAAAATGTATACCATGGATGTTGAAAAAAAACCTGACAAAAAACATGGTGTCACATCGAAAGCTAAAGGTGTAAATAAATGCGTCACTGAAAAATTTACGGTTGATAATTACAAGAACTGTTTATTAAATAAAAAAGAACAGTATGCACAAATGCGAAGATTTAAATCTATTAAGCATATTATTTTCACACAACAAATAAATAAAGTATCATTATCACATAATGATACAAAACGTTACTTATTAGAAAATTCTACCGATACTCTTGCGTGGGGTCATTATAAAATACCACAGTAATTTTAAATTTACAATATTGTATTGTCATTATCACAGAACATTGCAATTCTATCATTGTTTTTTGTACATTGTATGCACATACTGGTCACAATAGTTGTAAATATATTTTAAGGTTTAATGTTAATTTGTCAAATGTACATACTAGTAATGTCAACTGTAGTTGTAAGTATATTTTATGGTCTATGGATATTGTAAAAATAACTTGTAAAAATTATAAAATAAAACTTTAATTTGTTACAATTATAGAAAATAAGACTGAATTTTGTAATGATTGCCAGTTTTATTTCATGTTAAATTTTAAGTTTAATCAAAAGCCTTGATGGGTTTTTGTCAGTGTTTCTTATCAGCCAACAGAAATAAAATATATGTGTGCAAACCAAAACAAACAACTTTTTATTTTATTTTAGTAGTATTATTTGTTTAATAAATCTTAAAAAAGTTAATCCATAAACATAACGTTAAAAATTGAAATGTTTAAAAACCAATCGAGTTAAAGAATAGCACCATTTAATGTTCGTCTGTTTTCATAACAACACACATTTTTTCGAATATTTCATAATGATTCATTTTTGTCATCCTTTTACTGCTATTGTTGCAGGCCCGAGTGGGTGTGGTAAAACTCAATTTGTCACAAACTTTTTGAATAATTCCAAAGAGATATGCAACATTGAATATGATGAAATTATTTGGTGTTATGATGAAATGCAACCTCTTTATAATCTGGAAAATGTAAATTATAGCCAAGGAATACCAGATTTTTCTATCTTTGATGGTAAGAAGCCTAAACTTCTTATTATAGATGATTTGATGAGCGAATCCGATGGTCGGATCGTTGACATTTTTACAAAAGGTAGCCATCATAGAAACCTAAGTGTATTTTACATTACACAGAATATATTTCATCAGGGGAGAGGACAACGTGATATATCATTGAATACAAGTTACATTATATTTTTTAAGAATCCCAGGGATAAAACTCAAATACGGTACCTGTCACGACAAGTTTACCCAGAAAACTCGAAATTCGTTGATGAAGCTTACAAAGATGCTACTAAGGATGCTCATGGTTACCTAATGATTGATCTAAAACAAAATACAAATGACATGTGTCGTTTCAAGACAAAAATATTTCCGTTTGATGGACACTGCACAGTGTATGTACCCAAAAAAGGGTTTAAATATGATAAGAATCAACATATTTTAGTCAGTTCTTCATAATGCATGCAAGAGTTAACACATATAAACACTTACTTGAAGCCTTGCAATTGCTTAAACCAAAATATCGTACAGCACTACTTAAATCTTGCGATGATGACGAGATTAACATTATTTGCGAATGTATTTATAACGTGCTAAATGGAAAAATTCCGCTAGAAAAAAAAGAAAAGTCAAAATTAAAAAAATATAAAGATACTTTAAGAAAATTAGTTTCTAAAGGAAAACATAAACTGAGAAAAACTGTTATTATTCAAAAGGGTGGTGCATTTTTACCTATTATTTTAGGTGCAGTTTTAAGTGCCTTAGTGAATTCGTTCTCATAAACAAAATGGAAAACACAAAAAAAATGTTATTAGTTGAATCGGATTTTATTGAAAGATTAAAACGCAATGATAGTACTCCTGAAAATACAGCATCTAGGCTAGATGGTGAGATGCAAAAAATCCTTAAAAGTAAAATAAATGACCGTGAAAAATGGATTTTATATTCACAAGCTTTGCAACGATTTCTACATTTTACAGAAACGGATCGAAAACCGTTTAAGATTCCTATTGTGATGGAGGGGGTTAATCAATTCAACGATGAAAATAATGATGTTATAAAATCGGAAGTAAATAAAAAGGAGGACATTGAAAATAATGAATCAGTTACTGGCGATGTAACTGAAACAGCTAGTCCATCGTCGTTTAATACACCACCTGGTGAAATAAATAATGAATCGATATCATTTACACCATCAAAAATATTAGCAGTATTACCTAAATCTTATGAAAAGAAAACTCGGACTTTGTTAGATAGCATTGTTTTAAATAGACCGAAAATATGGTGGAAACCAACTGGAGAAGTTGTTATAAACAATCGAACCATTCAAAACAGTAATATTATTGATTTGGTAAGCGATACGGTTAGATGTCTTAAGCGTCCTAAGCCAATTGGATGGGAAGAGTTCGCTGCACTTTTAAGAGATATTAAAGTTCCTAGATCATGCATAGGTAATCCAACAAATTTGAAATTTATTGAAGGCACTCCCATAATTGATCACTTTGCGCCATCCACTTCTGAAAAATCGAGATCCTTGCCAGATAAAGAGAATAAAACGTCTACCCCTGTTACTACACAGTCACATAAGCGTTCAAGAAAGAAAATAGAGTGGGAAAAATGGACCCCCTATTAAATATTAATAGAATCTACTACGATGTCTCTAATCCGGCTGGATATAGCAGTTTGAATAGTTTAATGAGGGAGATGAAGGGACAATTGAAAAAAGAAGATGTGAAAAATTGGTTACAATCTCAAGATACTTATACATTACATAAACCTGTTCATAGACGATTTGCTAGAAATAAATACATCTTGTCTAATTTTAATGAACTTTGGCAAGCTGATTTAAGTGATATGAGTACTTACAGTCAATACAATGATGGGTACAAATATATTCTTTGTGTTATTGATGTGTTCAGTAAATATGCTTTTGCAAGAGCTATGCAGAAGAAAGATTCATCAACAGTTAAACAATGTTTTGAAAGCATATTTATTGAAGCCAACTCTGTTCCACGTCACATACAATCCGACAAAGGTACAGAATTTGTTTCAAAGGTAGTTCGAGATTACTTTAAGAGTAAAAGTATAAATTATTATACCACCAATAACCCCGACATAAAAGCAAGTATAGTGGAAAGGTTTCAAAGGACTCTTAAAATGAAAATGTGGCGTTACTTTACTCATAACAATACATATAATTACACTAATATTCTACAAGATCTTCTTCATTCTTATAACCACAGCTATCATTCTAGCATTAAAATGCGTCCAGTTGATGTTAACTCTAATAATATTATGACTGTTTGGAGTAACTTGTATGATCGCAAAAAAGATAGGCAACTTTCAATAGAAAATAAGCAACTAAATGTAGGTAACCATGTTAGGATCACTAAATATAAACATGTATTTCAAAAAGGTTATGAAAGCAATTGGAGTGATGAAATATTTATTATCAATTCGATTATAAAAAGATCACCGCGGTTTGTGTATACTTTAAGGGATTTGGAAGATGAACCTATCATTGGTACATTTTATTCTAATGAATTACAAAAAGTAACATACCTCCCCACCAAAGAGTATAAAATTGATAAAATAATACGCTCACGCCGAGTTGCTGGCAGAAAGGAAATACTAGTGAAGTGGCAAGGTTATCCCAATAAATTTAATTCTTGGATACCAGAATCAAACTTACAGAAAATATGAGTGATAACAGTTTTTATTTAACATTGTTAAGTAATAGCTCATCAGACTACTACACGGATAACACAACTGCACATTTTTTAACCAAACTACCTAAGACTATTAAATTGGATGGAGAGTGGCTAGTTGGGTTGGTAGAATTTCAATACCCCTGTTCCATGTATAATGTTCAAGAACATGAAAATATTATTTACATAAAGAAAACCTTAATAAACCCCGCTAACAAGACTTCAAAAACAGTAGATATTAAAACCCATATACCTGCTACTACTTATGATAATATGGATCATTTGCTTCAGGCGTTCAATGAAAACCCTCAATTAAAAAATAATGTGAAGTTTCGGTGCGATAAATTAACAAAACTAGTTGGGGTATCAATAACAAATAATGAAATTACTTCTATTTCAACAAGTCCGATACTAAGCCTTCAGTTGGGTTTCAAACCAAGAACAAATTTGAAACATATTGCATTAGGAAAAAACCCTGCAAATTTGTATTTAGGTTTACCTTCTCAAATATTTGTTTACACTGATATAATTCAACCACAAGTAGTGGGGGATGTTATTACTTCATTGCTCAGGATTATACCATTAGATCCAACTAAGTTCATTTATGGAGCTCATAAAACACATATTTTCTCACCTGCTCATTATGTACCAGTTTTACGAAGAGAGTTTGATACCATTGAAATAGATATAAGGACAACGACTGGTGCCAGGGTACCATTTCAATTTGGATCTTCCTGTGTGAAACTTCACTTTCAACGAGTAAAATGATTTACAACAGATCGTCGATTTCTTGTCCCTATCAACATTATTATTCCCACCAAGCTGGTTCCGGAATAGGAATCGTTTATAAGGGAGTTCCATATCAACGAGGACATGGCATAGGTAGTTTTTTAGGTGGGTTATTCCGATCAGTGCTTCCGTTGCTATCTAGTGGCTTAAAAACCATCGGAAAAGAAACTTTAGGAGCAGGAGTTGGGTTGTTATCGGACATGGTAAATTCTCGTCCAATGGACAGTTCAATTAAATCACGATTCAAGGAAGCAAGTGCTAACTTAAAAAGAAAGGCTGATGAAAAAATTGATTCGCTCATGTCAGGATCTGGGTATAAAATGTCGAATAAAAGAAGAGAACCACTCATTTCTTTAAAAGCAACACGACGAAGAGGAAGTAACAAAACTAATAAAAATAACGATATATTTTCAAATTAAAAAATGTCATTTTTACACAGTCATTCATGTGAATGTGTGAAATCTGAATTAGATTTATTTGCCCTTCCATCCACTCAAACAAGCATTGAAAGCGGACAATGGATTCATTACAAACCAATTTCATCGTTAAGCGATGATGGTCCCATTGAATTTCAAGTACCTGGATCAGGAGATGACTACATTGATCTATCACACACAATGATACACATATCTGCTAAAGTATTAAATCAAGATGGTACAAGGATCAAAGCAGATGCTGCAGTTGGGCCTACAAATAACTGGTTACACTCTCTTTTTAACCAACTCGATGTATATTTAAATCAAAAACTCATATCTCCCCCAAACAATACATATGCTTACCGAGCTTATATGGAAAATCTTCTCAATTATGGACCAGCAGCCAAAGAAACTCATCTTACTTGCGGATTGTGGTATGAGGATACCCCAAATTACATGGATACCGTTGACGCCAATAATAAAGGATTTCATAAAAGGCTAGAATTTATCAAGGAAAGTAAAGAAGTGGAAATGATCGGACATTTGCATGGTGATATATTTAATCAGGAAAAATTTTTGATCAATGGTGTTGAATTGCGTATTAAGTTGGTACGATCAAAAGAATCGTTTAATCTTATTTGTCATCAAGATAAAAAATTTAAAGTACAAATAATGGATGCTAGTCTGATTGTAAGACGAACAAGAATCAACCCTAGCGTTTTATTAGCCCATCAAAAAGTATTAGCAACAACTACTGCCAAGTACCCCATTACGAGAGCAGAAGTTAAAGTTATTACAATACCAACAGGGGTACAGGGAAAAACATTGGATAATATATTTCTTGGTCAAATCCCAAAAAGATGTATTATTGGATTTGTATCAAATTCGGCTTTTAACGGTAATTTAGCTTTGAATCCATTTAATTTTCAACATTATAATATGAATTCATTTAGTTTGTTTGTTGATGGTCATGAAATTCCCTCTAAAACATTACAACCGTCATTTAGTTCGGGTAAGATTGCAACAATATATCACACCTTATTTTCTGGAACTGGTATTCATTTCCACAACGAGGGTAATGCAATAAGCAGAACAAATTATGGGGGAGGTTATTCATTGTTATGTTTTGATTTAACCCCTGATTTATCTGCTAGTTCAACTTCACACTGGAACCTTGTAAGACATGGAAGTGTACGCATAGAAGTACGGTTTGATTCGGCTCTAACTAGCACCATTAATTGTATTGTGTATGCAGAATTCGATAATATTATTGAGATAAACAAAAATCGTGATATATCTGTAGATTACAACAGTTAATAATCCTATAAATACATTGTTCTGCATTCATTTACTTTACTTCGGTGTGATCATTGTTTAGAACACCATTGTTAAAGCCACATTTTTTATTATGGATACTAATGAAATTCAACGTTGTATGAAGAAATTAAACCCATTGTTTGAATTTAATGTTTTTGCTGCTAACAAAATTCCCATTTGGACTAATTTACCTGTATTCATCATAAGTAATTTGGATCCTGACTCAAAACCAGGCTCTCATTGGGTGGCTATGCACATTGATGATAACGGTGTAGGTGAATACTTTGACAGTTTTGGTAGAAAACCTACTGGTAATCATTTGTTATTTTTAAAAAGGAACACTAAGATGTGGTTTTATAACAACCAAAGCCTTCAAAACCATTTTACCTCCGTTTGTGGAGAATATTGTCTGGTGTATCTTTATTTTAAGTTTCAGGGCAAAACAATGTATGACTTTATAAGTCAGTTTACTAAAAATTCTTTATGTAATGATTTAGTATTGGACACTATGTTTCAATCAATTTTTATGAATAAAATATGCAAATAAAAAAACTTTCGTTTTATTTATAACAATGTAATTAGTACAACAAATGGAAGATATTCAAAGTACAAAAAAGTAGTGCATAATATAGCTATTTACAAACGTAGAAAGGACATATTAAAAAGGTGCACATAAAATGCAAAAACCATGAGTTATATAATATAAGACATTACTTATTTTCTAGTTAACAAAACTATTACAAATGCACTACTTACAGTTTAACTTAACAATTTAACTTACAAACTAACTATTTATTTATTCTTATCAGTGTCTATAAAGTATTTCACGCAGTTTTCCTTAGAAGCTATTTCTTTTGTTATATTAAAAATCACATCACGGGCACTTTGTAGATTGGAATCATCCTCATTGCAGGTGTAATATTTAAGTCTCACATCACAATGCTTCCAATGTTCCGCAGGCGCAATGTTTCGGATTTTTTCGATGTCGTATACTTCTATTTTGATTAGATGGGAAGCGTATGCTCCGTCGTCTTTTCCCGAAGACAAATACGCCACCCCATCGGTGGTACTCTGAGACACATTCGATGATCTTTTCGATGCCTTAGTTTTCTTCTTAGGTCTCTCGAAAAAACCATCTATGCTGTTTGCTTGTCTCTTCCTTGCAATCGCCTGTTTTATTTTTAACCCCACCGTACCCTCTTCATCGGAGGATGCTTCTTGATTTTCGGGGTAGTAGTAATTTTTGAAAGTATTTTCAGAGAACTGAAACAAAGTATATAAATTTATTTCACAACTATTAAAACAAATAGTCAAAAGACGACAAACACTTGAGTAAAAATAATAATTACTGTAATATAAGTACTTATTGGTAGTTTTTGAAAGTATTTTCAAAGAGATTAAACAATTTATTTCACATTTAAATAGTCAAAAGACAACAAACACTCGAGTAAAACTAATTATTACTGTAATATAAACACTTCATTTACATACTTACATCCATTATGAAGATGATTTGATCACAACACTTCACTAATACACTGATATTATCTGACTGCCGGTACACCAGTCTGTAGACACTGAGAGACTATTTAAGTAAAGGCACTGAGAGAACGCTTTTATACGAATCCCAAAGTTATAAAAAATATACCGTTGCTGTTCCATGCATCTGGTTTTAACAGGTTCCATTTGACTGTAATAGTAAGTATACACAATAAAAACCAGTCGAAACTTGCTCGGTACACCAAGAATACCTGAATAAATGATCTCTTCAAAAGTGAAAACATGAAAAAACTATTACTTTTAACAAAGATTTGAAAGCTTCCCAGAAACAGGATAATAGGTATGTAATAAAAAATATACCGTTGCTGTTCGTTAATATAGTAAGTATACCCAATAAAAACCAGTCGGAACTCGCTCGGTACACCAAGATGCTTAAACTTGAATAAATTATTTCATCAATAGCGAAAACATGAAAAAACTATTCGTTTTAACAAAGGTTTGAAAGCTTACCAGAAACAGAATAATAGGCATGTATTTATTTCCTAATATTAACCTGTTCAAACTTGTAGGTTGTGTTGATACATACAGTTGGCGATTTCTAATAATAAACTTGTGACAGTTTAGTAATGAGCCTTAAATATATGACGTTAAGACTATTGAAAAATGGTGAGTCTTACCCAAAAGTTCATTCTTAGAAATCGGCAATTATAATTACACAAGTATGAAGTAAAGTCACCGTACTCAATTTGAACCTGTCGAAGCTTGTACATTTTTTAAATAATGGAATAGTGTATAATAAATTCCAAACAATTGACTATTTCTTTGAATATTTATTTGACCACACACAATGGTAGCAATAGTTTTGAAATGTATGAGCCAAAAGCAATAATGAACAATACATATAATACCGTAATAAATTTACCTACGTCATTGTTCACTTTACATAAAGTAAACACGGAAATAATGAATCACCTAACAAACTATGTACACATCGTTTTTGCTCCCCTACTGAATATTAGAGTTAGGTTAGGGGTTTTTTTTTTATTATACCTTTAAATACTACCCGTTTGAAGAAATTGTATGTACGTACATAGTTATATACCCGCCCACTTGTTAGGTATTTGCTTATATGTAGATGCCAGTGACAAATCGCAGCAGTATATAATTTAAACATCAAAAAGGAACAGGCGTCCTGTTTGGCCGACCGTTTGACCAGGTAGATGTGAGACAATGGGTCGATCCCTTTCCGGAGAACAATAGAGAGTCGAGAAAGGTTTTATTGGTGCGGTGCATTGTAGCAGTAGACCACGATATAAAAGACAGAAGGCGCCATTTTACATAACTGGGACCACTCCCAAACGCTCCAAGTGGGGGGGTATTTGTTTTTTTTTTTTTTTTTTTTTTTTTTTTTTTTTTTTTTTTTTTTTTTTTTTTTTTTTTTTTTTTAGTTTCGGCGGCCATGATTGTGGGCGGGGCAGTACATAAGCCCGCCCAAAACCGGGGGCAGAAACGGCGAATCCCTACTACTGTAATCCAGGTACTCGTTTTCTATTACATAGTTATAAAATGACATTATCGATTGTCTACAGAATCCATTCAGTGATGCCTAAGCTTTTTTTAATCTAATTATCTTGGGTGAAGTATAGGTATATCATTTATATTGAGATGTTTCGATAGTCTGGGCTAAAGCAACATTTCAAAAATCTTCTAAAGAATATAATAATAATGATACTAATGCAATTGGCTTGTAGTTCCTCGGATTTAGCCTCTTTTTAGGGTTCCCTACTAAACTAGGAACCCTTATGAATTCGCCAATTCTGTCTGTCCGCAGCATAGCCCATAGGCTGTTTTTACTAGAGATTTGCAATTTTTCTGACCTCTTCTAGTATAGTAAGGTGGAGGTAATTTTTTCATTGTACTGTAATCCTATAGTGTGGTTGAATAGGTCTTTCAAAAAGAACAAGGGTCCCAGAATAAAGTGTTCCTAATTCAATATTTTCGGAGATAACCGCTCCAAAAATAATAATAATGGTGTCCCACCTAACTTTTGATCCAAAAATATTTAAAAAATCATGAACAGTTGGGCTTATAGAATACTTTAAAATAAAATTATTTCGAATGTAATCGGCCCAGCCCTTTTTAAACAATTACAGAGCCCTACACCGAATATGGCTCGACATGCTCTAGGCCGATTTTTTTTATAGATTGAAATAATTCGGGCAATACACAAAAATCCAGTGTTGTTCTACCTTTAGGTATAATAATACCTACTCCCTGAAAACTTTCGCTTTTTGAACACAATTTAGCAATATCCATCTACGATACGCATATGAGGCCTATTATAAACACGACCAAGTGTCATTATGTACAATGAATACTAAATTTGGCTCATAAAAGGCTTTAATCTTACACAATTCCCTTCATTTATGCCATTAGAGGACATTTTGTAAAGCGCTGCGCTGTGCGATAACATTTTAATGAAATAACTCATATTATGAACATTATTAAAGTAAAAGGGGTGTAATGGAATGAAGAAATCGTTTCTTACGAGTGTCTATTATGTAGCGTAATTTTATTAGAAGCTAGGGATAATTTATTTGGTATAAATATGTCCCAGTGCATTTTAATTCTGTGTAATGGCAACGTGATACGGTACGGAAACGTGGTCGCTTACAATGGGCCTCATAAGAAGGCCCAAAGTGAAAAGTCACCCAAAGGGCAATGGAGAGGGCTATGCTAGGAGTCTCTCTGCGAGATCGGATTAAAAATGAGACCATCCGCAGCAGAACCAAAGTAACCGAAATAATTCTCCGAATCGCTAAACTGAAGTGGCAGTGGGTGGGGTACATTGTGCGTAGAACCGATGGCCGTTGGGTTCGAAGTTGTGGGAGGAGGCCGAGGTTCTCGAGTGGCGGCCACGTACCTGAAGGCGCTGTGTGGGTAGGCCCCAGGATCGCAGGAGTCCGCTGTACAGAAGTGGACGTCTTTCGGCTGATATGATGATGATGATGATATTTTTGCACTTGCCTGTACTAACGTTTAATCTAATACTCTAAGCACGTAGTATTTTTGAGATAAACATCTATGTCGCCGTTTTCAGACAGTAATCTTTTCAAAATGTTTATAAGAATAATAAAAATCGTGGACATGATAAAATCTGTATGCTACCCGCGAGCTCGCAATCGGACACACGGGATGTTGCTAATTTGCAACATTTTTTTTAATGTGCCAATGAGAAAAGTTAAAAATTATGACAACAAATTTCTGACCTTTGAAGTTAAAAACATGAGAGGCATAAGGTCAGTCTTAACAATTCATCTGACTTGTAATGTAAGTATAACCAACTTTAGGCACTTGAAACACAGAACTGATCTTATGCCTCTCATGTCCAGAAATGTCGTATCTGGCAGGATCCCGTCTATTTTAAGAGAAAATGTATTTTTTAAAACCGCGTTTTACCGTTACGCAATGATAAACGCATTTTACGAAACGATTTTGTTACTGTAACCTGCTGTCTGGTCTGTTGAGCAAGCGGGTTGTTGATCGCAGTAGTGTGTCCACTGATATGATGCTGCTGTCCATCATCAATAAACTTAATGGCCAGTGACTAGCGTTGAAAATATTAGAATAAGACTTTTTTTTCCAATTAATGAAAATTTAGTTTTTTTCCTTTTTTTTCGGATTTTTACAGAAACATCAATGTCATTGTGACTCCTTTTCATCTTTAAATTGTCTTTTCCTCGGTGACTTTGCAGAAAAGTCAATTGATGGTCTAAGTGAAAACTAGACCTAATTTACATTGGTTGGAAGTTGAAAATTAAAGTAGAAACTTTCATTGATTTTTCCCAAAAAATCCGGAAAAAACGAGCCGTTTGGAATGAAATGGTATTTAATCCGGAAATTTTCAACGCTACCAGTGACACTTCAATCAGTTCAATCTCATAGTCCAATTTTACAACACCCACGGAAAGAGTTGAGGTGACAAATGTATTCTTACTGCCGTCACCACACGGCCAATATTCCTATCCACAATATTCCACAATATTATATCGCACAAAACCCGGCAATCCAGCAAATAAAAGTCAAACCACTATCTAAACGAGATACAAACGTTAACTGTCACACTCACAATAAGATAATAACATCCATTTAATTTCGAACATGACTTAAATCAGCGGGAACACTTTGCTGAAAGCTGTGACAACCATAGTTGATAATGAATTTGCGATAATTTTATGAGCATTTTTTTTTCCTTTTCACTACGTACCTATTACTTTGCGTTTTATCTATGAACTTGAGTATTTTTCGAATAATACTAAATATAACATATTTCTATCTTTTATCATTTTTTAGGGCTCCGTAGTCAACTAGGAACCCTATATCTGTCTGCCTATCCGTCTGTCCGTCCGTCCGTCCGCGGATAATCGCAGAGACCAGAAGTCAACTACCACCAGAAACCACTAGAAAACAAAAATTTGTTACCAAAATGTAATTTAATCACACCGACAAATTGGTAAAATAAAAAGTGGAAAGGTTCTATTAAGGTGCATAAACTAAACTTCGATATTTTTTGAAATATAAAGGTGCATTTTGACCAAACGAGCTTTCGCTCATTCTATCGCCCACTCTACGAAATTCGTTCGTTACATAAAACGTGATTCGTCAAAATTCATTGATTTCGTAGAGTGGGGGATAGAATGAGCGAATGCTCGTTTGTTCTAAAGCACCTTTAGATGTCATCCATATTTTTCTTTGGTATTCTAATATTTAAGTATGTTTATAAATTATTGGCCAGTTTAAATAAGTATATAAATAGCTACCTGGAGAAATACTAGGGAAGTTAACGATTTTGTAGTAGTATTGGCTCATTTAATAGATTTTACATTTACATAAATAGACAATGTTTTAGTACCTAGTTAAGATTACATTTATATTTTAAAGCGTGCTAGTTGCGTTCGCTCGGAACGGCCTGCCACCGAAGACCAGCGTCACGAAATCCAAAAAAATGCCTTGACACCAACCTGAGTGAAAGCCTTATCAGAAACGATTTTTTTCATCAATGTTATTTTCTTCAACGGTTTCGTTATTTATTAAATTTCTGAGCTGTTTAAGCTTTCTATTTTATTCTAAATACCCTTCAAACTCATTAAAATAATAACAGCTACCATACATACTTTAGCTTTAGACTTAACTGTAATTTTATGCGTCGTTTTCTAATTCAAACTGCCTCCGTTACAAAACTAAGCTGTTCCAATGCTTTCAATACTAAATTCAGTACACGATTTTAAGATTACAATGTTGCTTTTATGCCAAGATATGGCCTTTATAGCTGCTTAAATAATGGTTTTATTTACAAACGTACCGTTTTATATTTATTTTATCCAATGACATCGCCGTAAAGTTTTAGAACGGCCCCTATCGTTTTAGGCTGGCTACACACAAACGACTAACAGACAAGCTTAGACATTCTATCCTTAATGTAATATAAAGTCGTATAATGCAAGACAGTATTGAGTGCGGCGGTATTGAGTTTAGAAATGCAAATAATTTGACAATGTTCATAAATAGAATTGTCTGTACGCTTTGTATTGAAATAGGGAATAAAATATGTTTATTGTATTAGATGTTCTGAAAGCTTGCTTCAATTTAATATTATACGCAGTGAAAGCAAACACAATTGACATTTATCTTTATCAACTACTTTATCAATAATTGAATTTAAACTTTCTTGTAATATATATAATTTATAATTTTTAAATGTACTAATCAATATCTTAAGTAATTTACAATAGGTAACATATTTTTAAATTACTCCATTAACTTAGAATTTATATACCGAAGAACGAAAAAAGAACCGTTCTTTTTGTATATAGAAAATACCGGTTCCGGTCCCTGCGGTTAAGCTCACTTGCGAGTCGCTTGGCGTGTAGTGCTTGATAATGGAGACTAACGGCCCGGCCACGACATTGGTCTAAGGCGACCAGTGGCGAGCGAATCCATGAGTTGGAGCGGGTTGCCGATATAGGTACGAGAGGGAGCACCTCACCTTACGTTTTCCGCTAAGCCGGTCGCCTTAGACCGCTGTCGTGGCCGCGGCGTAAGGCGACCAGCGGCGAGCGAATCCATGAGTTGGAGCGGGATGCCGATATGGGTAAGAGAGGGAGCACCATACGTTTTCCGCTAAACTGGTCGCCTTAGACCGATGTCGGCGTTAGGGTCTCCGAAACATGTCGCGCGTTGTGACTAAATAGTGAATCTGAATACACGCGAGTTTAACCGTTTCATTATCATTATTGTTATTTATTCTTTAACAATATCGTGTAAAATATAACGTTACCAATACTTGCAAAGTCATGTTAATATGTGTAGAAACGACAATGACGACATAAAAATGTCGTAAAAACGCAGAATTTTCACCCGTTTGCATCCAACCTTAAACTAACTTATGCAAATGGGCCTTTTTTATACTGTATTAAGGCGGCTAAAGAAGCTGTATTGTCTCATTTGGAGTGAATTGAATTTTTATCGATCACGGACGTCATGTTGTCCGCTTTTTTTAGGGTTCCGGCACTGATTCTGCAATATAGGTCAGTAAACGACAGATAATCAGCTCCAAAAAGGCACATTACACTAGCTGGCCAAAAATTAACGAATTCCCGTGAGGTTTTGGGACTCAGAATGGGACATAATAATCCCTGAGAACTAAGAATGAACTTTTGGCAGTTAAAGCTTAGATTAACCCTAATTAATATGAAGATATAACTCACCATTTTTTCGATAAACTTAACGTCATACATATATCATTTCAAATCTGTCAAATGTTTGTTCTTAGAAATCGACAATTATAGTCTTATTCTATAGGAGGTTTTGGAAGTGTCAGAACTGTCAGAAGGGTTGTTTTTTTTTTACAATTCTTAGTTACCTATTAGATGCTACTATAATTACTTACAACTACTACTCTGAAACTTGTAGTTTAAAATTTTATAATTAAATCTAGTTATTTAACCCTATTCCTTACTTTTAAGATGCTATGTTACTTTAAGAGAATAAAATTATTTATTTAGGTGCATACTTTCGATTCGCATCAAAAAACAGGAAGTGTTTTTTTTTTCATATTTAACTCGGTTCGAATCCCAGATGAGACAAATATTTTTACAAAATGTGTGAATGCAGAATTACTAACTTTAAAAAATAAGTCAATACAGTCTTATTTCAGAACAATATCCTATCTACGATATTTAAGGTACTTTCCCTTTATGTCCCATAGTTTTGGAACGCTCTGTATACTTATTGGGAATAAGAGATGCAAACCGGTTTTGTCTAAGTATGGAAACGATTAATAAACGGTTATTCGCCGTAATCTTATACAAATAAAAACCGATTTGTACGCCCAAATTAGGAACCCGCAGTCAAACACCGACTCATGCTTGACCGCCCATTTTGTTTATAGCAAATGACACTGAATTAAGGTGTCGTTCCGTTAAATGAATTTCCTTTTTTATTCCCCTTTTTTAAATTGAAAGGTTCTTTCGCAGTAGGTCCCAGATTATCAGTTAATTAGTGAAATTACTTAATTAAGGACAATATTTTGGGTTATTTGTATTCGGAGTCCAGGGTTTTTTTTTAACAGTAATGTATAATTATGTTTTTAGAAGAAAAACCCTTCCGGATTTTCTACATCAAACCTTTATTCTTTAAGTACGTATAAAATAAGTACCTAATATTTTCAATTTAACTGACTTTAAAAAGGAGAAGTTTCTTAATTGACGATTTTTTTTCGTGACTTGGTATCTCCAGGAATCGTGAACCAGTTTCAATTTTTTTTGGGATCTTGAAAAAATCGGTTGAAGCCAGTTTTGTTTTTTCTTCTGATTAATCATTATTCTTCAAGTCACCTCATCATAATAATATAAGAAATAGACCGGGGATAGGTATAGCCATCCAAAGGGGGAACGCAGCCAGCATTATGGAAACTCTCCCGCAAGGTTCGGATCTCGGTGACCTCAACTAAGTAATTAGTTATTTTTAGCATTTTCATGTATTTATTGTCTTTCTATGTTTTCTTATGAAATAAAGTCACAGTTACGTCAGTTACATCTACAGAAATAGACCTTGGCATTGACAATAAATACAAAGAACAATACCAAAAATCCATTGACTACGTTTTTCATTTTTGAAAATGGTCTACTCTACATTACATTTCTGGTCCATCAGGATATCTTTCTAGAGGTTAAGAGTTTTAAATTGCAAAATAGCGTGTTCACCTAAGAAATAAGTTTTCTTTTAAGTAGACATAATGTTCTAGATAAAACCGTTGGCAGGGAGCCAAAGCTAAGTAAAGCCTTTGAAAAGAAGACATTACCTAAGTATCGGATGGAACTTGACTTCTTGTATACTTATGAGCCTTAAATACATGCAATCTCAAAATTAAATTAAATGCGTTTTCTAAGCAAAATAAATGAGGCAAATGCAATTTGCATTGTATGCTAAGTACAAGCGATATTTCCAAAATAAATATAAAAACTGATTTCAACCGATTTCTCTGAGTTTTCATGATTTTATAACCGCAACCGGTCAAAAAACACTGAATGCCTCTATAGTAGTTGTAGTGTATATCAATGTAATAGCCGTGTGGTGCCGGCAATATGAATACATTTATCACCACCCCAACTCCTCCTGCGGGTGTCGTAAAAGTCGACTAAGGGATTGAAGTGTCACTGACCATTATTTGATAAAAGATTGATGATGGGCAGCAGCGTCATCATAGTGGACACATTACTGCGATTGCCAATCCGCTTGCCCTGCGTGGCGACTATGGGTATTTACCAGGGCTCTCGGTCGTGTCCGGGTTTCGTGTACCCGTTTCCGTGTACCCGTTTCTTTGCTACCGGGAAACGGGTTTCTTACCCGTTGGAAACGTTTAATTAGGAACCGTGTAATTAAGACACGGATACCCGAGTACCTGTGTCTGATCCGCCCTCAATGTGTAGTGGCAGTGGCAATCTAAAATATAGGTACGATTTTATATTTGAACAAAGTATTGAACCGCATTTAACCTGCAACAAAGAAAATTTCTAGCTGCGTAATTCGTAAAAAACTGCGAATTTTTCGGTAGGTATTTTTTTGTTTCAGACTTTTTACTAATAAAAACATAGGTTTTTCGAATATTCAATTGTAATGGATCCGCAAGACTCAAGCTTGGAAAAGTTTCTAAGTAGATCCGCGGACCCGCGCTTGGAAACGTTTCTAAGTTGGAAACGTTTCTTGGCGTTTCGTGTCGTTCGGGTTCTTAGTACCGCCGGTGCTAAGGATTCGTGTACACGTGTCTGCGGGTAACACGGATACCGGGAGCCCTAGTATTTACCTCCTAATGCATTTATACGCATTGTTAATAGGAGAGGCCGAAGCAGTAGATTATCATAGCTGATGATGATGAAATGTGATAGTAGATGCCACATCGTATTGCTGGACACGCAAGCGTGCACGCCACGCAAGCTATGTGACGTCTATTATGAAATCTCATCATCATCATCATCATCATCATCATCAGCCTATGATAGTCCACTGCTGGACGTAGGCCTCTCCTATTGATTATGCGTATAAACGCATTAGGAGGTAAATGCCCATAATCGCCACGCTGGGCAAGCGTCCAGCTGTCCACTATGATGACGCTGCTGCCCATCATCAATCTTGTAGAATAGTCAGTGATACTTCAATCCCTTAGTCGACTCTTACGACACCCGCAGGAGGAGTCGGGGTGGTGACCAATGTATTCTTACTGCCGTCACCACACGGCAAATCTATTCTATACATACCATAAAACGTGCACGCCCCGCACACGGGCACAATCAGGTGCTGCAAACGCATCAGCAGTGTTATTCACTAAGGAAACCGCCTTGCTAACAGCGCTGTGTCAGCGCTGCGGCAGCGTCGAGCCTAAAAATGGTATTCACTAATGCACTTTAAACGACACTAGTGCTCAGCGACGAATGCGGCGTGAGCTGTAACTACACTGCGTCGAGAGTTACCGCCTACAGTTCGACGACGAGCACTATGTTAGTGAATACTACCGTTTTTCGCAGCGCTGCGCTCTACGTCGAAGTGAAGGCTGTCTCATAAGAGAATAGCATAGCTGATGTGTCATGGCCTTTAATTGGCCATAAAAAAAATTATGTCGAATTGATTATCTCCTCTTTTTTTGAAGTCTTGAAAAGTAAACAAAGTACTTAATCCATACGGCTAGTATCAAAGGACCGACTTAAATTCTTTACCAACACATTTTCAAATCTTGGCCAATATATTAAAATATGCAAAGCCCCATATAATTCGATGCAACGTGCAAGTAAAGTCATAAAGATAGCAACAAAAAAGATAAGGTTTAATTTAAAATCGGCCCATGCTCAGTTGGGGATTTAGTTTAAAATATATTGTTTCCGGATTTTTACGTCTTATTCGAGATGAAACGATAACTGATATAAATAATAATGGTTTTATTGCTTATTTCTTGTTTATGTCTCAATTTAACGGCCTTTGTAGTCTAGTGGATAACCCCGTCTTCTACTCTGGAGGTCCTATATTTGAATCCCAGCAAGGGTACTCATTTTACTATGAACAAACATGGAAGCTGCACGCCATACTAAATGACCTTTCAAAACCGGTCAAAAAGGGTACGGTACATTGTAGATTTAAGATTTAAATTTCATGACAAGAAGTGTACATTTAGCCTTAAGAGGCACCAAAGTGACTTATTGATCAAAATATAGATACTTTAAGAAGAAAAAACCGGCAAAGTGCGAGTCCGACTCGCGCGCGAAAGGTTCCGTACCATTATCAATTTATCATTTAAAAACTATAAGAGATAATTTAATCAAACCAAAAATCGTTGAAAGAGTTTGTTAATATGCATAACATATGTTTTTTTAATTTTACACCGCGTCGTTTAAAAAAAGGGAGGGACACATTTTTCAGACTTTGAGTGCTGATATCTCGAAAACGGTTCGCTTAAATAAAAATGTCCTTCGTTTCATTTTCAAAGACCTTTCTATTGATACCCCGCCACACGCTTATATACATCGAAAAAAAATGTTCTATCCCTCAGTTATATGTATGGAGGGCCCCAACCCCAATAGTTTTTTTACAATATAATATCATAATTTAGTAGCGGTTCATGCAACACACGTCCTTACCAAATATCAATTCTATAGCATTTATAGTTTCCGAGTAAATCGGCTGTGACAGACAGACAGACGGACAGATGGACATGACGAATCTATAAGGGTTCTGCCATTTTGGCTACGGAACCCTAAAAAATATAAATCGCAGTCTGCAAAGTCCCTTGTATATTAGCGTGCAACTTAGAACTTCACTCAGCTTACATTAAAGAATTCCTATTGGTTCCTCGCGATCTTGTATCGGTTTACAGCTTCGTACTTTATTAAAAATTCCAGCATTTCTCTAGAAAGAACTATTCTTGGGTAGATCGTTCCACCTTTTCCTTTTAGCTTTAAAGAGATTTTCAATAAAAAGTAGCTTGCAGACTTGACAAGAAATATGGACTACGTTCAGTAATAATCGATTCAATTCTAATTATTTTACTTGTGCCAATATTTTATTAATTGACACGAGTAGGGCGCATTATATACATATAATTATTGTATTATACTTACCTGTAAATGAGTAATACTTGTAGATACGAGGACTGTCTTTATTTCTCTATTTTTGGGATCTAAGGTACAATTTTTTTAACCGTTTATTGAACGAAACAAATTTAACAAATTTGTTGTTTACTTAGTTTGTCTCGGTTTCCCTTAGTGAATAAGTATCCCAACTGGTTCACCCTGTTTTGGCATAATTCTATTATGAATAGTTCTATATATTATGGCATAACTATGTAGTCATAATGGGCTGCAGAAACTGTTGTGGCATACTCAACTTTAGCATATTTCGTTGTGGCAGATTTCGAGTTGTTCGAATATTATTTGAGCATAGTTTCGATGCTCCTATTTATGATGAGGTATAATCTGGATGTGCATAAAAAGTATCGGCATAGTTTGTTTCAGCATAACAGAGAAGGAATAATTACAACCTCTCAATACAATCGAGGTAGTAGTAATATTCTGTACGTTACTTACTCTGTTATAAAGCTGAGTACTTTCTAGGTTGCTAAAAAAAATAACCTCGAAGACTAAGTCGATGCGAATAAGATTTCCCATGACGATGATGATGTTTATACTTATTTGCTCTCCTATTTAGGTCCCTTTACTACCTGAATGTATATGGAAATCGTGCGTTTAAAGTTGAAGTGGATCTCACGCCCTATCGAGTAACCTTATTCCTAGTACTTTAGTTTCTTGTTATACCAGTACATGATTAGAAATCAGATAGTGGACTAATTTACATTAATGTTTACTCGGATAAATATTTACATAAGGAAGCCTCAAGCCACCCATGGAACTCTTTACTGTACAATTTCTCCTTATTGAGACTTTTAAAGTATTCTTGTTGTGAATGGAACTAACCTTCGGCATACGAGGTGGGGTATCATCATCATCATCATCAGTCTATGATAGTCTACTGCTGGACATATACCCGTAAATGCCCATAATCGCCACGCTGGGCAAGCGGATTGACAATCGCAGTGATGTGTCCACTATGATGACGCTGCTGCCCATCATCAATCTTTTATAAAATAATGGTCAGTGCCATTTCAATCCTTTAGTCGACTCTTACGACACCCGCAGGAGGAGTTGGAGTGGTGACAAAATGTATTCTTACTGCCGTCGCCTCACGGCTGTAAAGCTTATTCAATAAATAATATATCGGGAACACTAATGACAGCCGAGCTAAGAGGGGTAGGACTTCAGTTATCTGCCTCCTAGCTACCTGCCACTCGCTACCAACAGCACTCAGAATCCTGTATCCACGCATCCACGCAGTAGTAGAAAACGAATGGAGAGTTCTAAGCTTGCGTCCATGCATAGATGCATACCCCATAGAAATAACTTCCTTCGTAAGAATGTAAACCCTTCACATAACAAGACAAGAGTGAATTGTTCTATGTCTAACACGGGAATGAATTGATGAACACTGCAGTAGTGACCTTTTATACTGTCAGGTCACCAGCCACCTGTTCATAGGTTGGTATCATCTACCTGCAAACCTGCATGGACCAAGCAAAGACCACTCCAAGCAAAACATTGCTTATCGTTTTCTAGATTTAGTAACTCATATCTCCGACAAATACAATGTTATTTGACTCGCAAAATCCAAGTATTTACATTAAGTCTTTCAACATAGCCACTGCAGTAATCTATTCTGTATGCAGGTATCTCACGGAAATTATGAAACCAAATGTCACCAAGTTAATTGCATTCATATAATGTCGTTCATGTTTTATGGGACCAATAAAATCTTTATATCGAATTACATTTCAAGTCGTAAAAACAGTGAATTGAAATGATCTGCGTCTTGTAACTATTTAATAAGCTTTTGATATATTGAAATTATATTGTAGGTATAGGTAGGTACCTATATGACTTAGTACTGTGAGCGCTTGTGGCCTAGCGGTAAAACGCACGGCTGTAACGCAGCGGTCGTGGGTTCGATCCCCGGCTCGTACCAATGGGTTTTTCACAAAACTTATGTACGAAATATCATTTGATATTCACAAGTGCTTTACGGTGAAGGAAAACATCGCGAGGAAACCTGCATACACCTGCGAAGAAATTCAAGGGTGTATGTGAAGTCCCCAAGTACTGGGCCAGCGTTGGGACTACGCAAAATAGGCACGTTTGATGTCGAGTTGCGGAAAAAAATGGCCAGAATATAACAACAACAACAACAACAACAACATGACTTAGTACTTCAGCAGGGCTAGCCACGAATTCTGCAATCGTATACGATAAGTCACGTGACTTTTCGTTCGAATCTGTCATTCTTATACATTTATTATTTATCGCTTAGTCGCACGATTGCAAAATGGCAGCTTGGCTAGACCTGAAGGTATTTCATTATTAACGATTTATACAGGGTGGATAATGAGTAATCCGACAAACTTGAAGGTAGTAGGTATTCCTGACTACATTTTCAGACAATAATGTCATTTGAACTTTTCTGGATTCGGCTTAGTTTCAGAGATAATGACATGTTTTTTAAGAAACTATTTTAATCTTAACTCACTGAAAAATGCTTGCACAGTTAAAATTCTTAACACTATGAGTTTTTATCTCGACATACTCATTGATTAACGTCATATAAAATAAGAAATCTGTTTCAGAAAAATGTTTAACAAAAAAAATATTATTGTAAAACATTTAAAAAAAGTCTTTCTTTACAACTTATTACTGGTCATATATAAACATTTTTTTTTATTATTTATTTTATAACATTAAACAACAAAGTGTACCACAATACAAATGATTCGCCAAACTGCGGAGCAGTTTGTTGGCGATGAGCTTGCTCGAGTTGTTAATTGGTACTTAGGTACATCAAATCAATCTAAATACAAAGTATTACAAAAAAAATGTCCGAAAATAACTTAATTGTCATGTAATTTTTTTTACATATTTCGACATCAAAATTGAGTTGGTAAAGTCTGTCGGGTTACTCATGACTCTCATGAGCACCCTGTATTATGTCACATAACTTCTAATTGGCAGCTTCCGAAAACTTAACAAAATTATGTCAGCAAATATATGTTTTTTAATTACTTACATCGCACGGTGGCACCCTTATTTATTTTGTCCCAAAAACTTTGCTCCATTACGAAGTGACCCTGGAAACTAACAAATTATGGAGTTTTGCTAAAGTTATTGAACCGAGTCAAAACCCAAAAGCCACTGGACATTTGCCAGCTGTTCAGTAGGTGTATTAAAACTATCGCGGTGTTAATTTCGGTTATACCCCAAATTATGTGACCCCGCTTGTTTACTCTAATATAAGTTTGAATCTGAGAAGCATAACTTCGCACAAGAATAATGCGGAAAAAAAGTGGCCTTGCAACAAATTCCGTACCAAATTAAATTACAGTTTGACAGTGACAGGTTAAGAATATCGAAAAAATGCTTATGCAAAATTATGCTGGTCAGAGCAGATGCAACAAATTCTGTACCAAATTAAATTACATTTTGACAGTGACAGGTTAAGAATATCGAAAAAATGCTTATGAAAAATTATGCTGGTCAGAGCAGATGCAACAAATTCTGTACCAAATGAAATTACAGTTTGACAGTGACAGGTTAAGAATATCGAAAAAATGCTTATGCAAAATTATGCTGGTCAGAGCAGATGCAACAAATTCTGTACCAAATTAAATTACAGTTTGACAGTGACAGGTTAAGAATATCGAAAAAATGCTTATGCAAAATTATGCTGGTCAGAGCAGATGCAACAAATTCTGTACCAAAGTAAATTACAGTTTGACAGTGAAAGGTTAAGAATATCGAAAAAATTCTTGTGCATAATTATGCCGGTCTGACTCTATTATTGTTGTGGTCTATTATAGTAATTTTCAAACCTGTCAAAATTTTTGTATAAATGTGTATTTCTACCTGTTTTGTGTACAATAAAGAATTTACATACATACATACATATTTGATAAATTTTAATACTACAGATAAAACATAAAATACTTTGGTTTTATTGTTCATCCTTATCAAATTCACTAACTTTTCCTTTCTCTTTCAGGTAAGTTGAATCCAGCCACATATGATGAATGCTCCATTCAATCACACGTGTAAACAGTACGTCAATTGAACCTTTTTCTATAATGGTATTGACTCTTTTCTGTGATCCGTCATTGTGTTATATAAATAAAATTATTCTTTACAAAGGCTTGGTTGCAATGTGTTAGTATTTTTTTATTTTATTTATGTTATGAAGGTAAACTGAGCTCTCAGCCCACATGATGGAAAGCAGGAACTGAGGCCCATAGACATAGCGATCAAAAAATCGCCTATGCGCTGCCTACCCTGACGACTTAAATGGTTTGCCTCTATCTATACCAGTAATTACACCGGCTATCTTACCCCCAAACCGAAACCGCAGTGCAAACACTGCTATTTAGCGACAGGTTAACGGGTAAGACAGTGGATCATTCGTACATAATGGTCACGTGATATTTCATTTATTATTTATCGTATATGGTTGCAGAACGGCATAGGCTAGGCCTGCGGATTGCGGAGGCTATGAAATAATCCTTACAAACTTGATCGGCCAAATCGACTATAATTTCGCATTTATCACAGTACTTTACTTGTAAGCACCTTGTACCATAGCACTACCATAACATTGGTACGCCCTGGCGGAATAAAATATGGCCGGTGGTTTAAATAAGATCCGAGACCGCCTAGTGGTAAATCCTGGCCACGGATAATGGTCGTTACTACTGTTGGGCTACTATCGGTTCTCGATGCTATTGAGTCCTTGGTGTTTAGACAAGTTGCCAATCGCTAACGCTTAATCATCAATCGTAATCGAAAGGAAGCTAACTGTCTTTGTCGCACTAATATGAAAGAGTGACAGAGAGGGAAAGCTACGATACGCTACTAAGCGTTAGCGATTGGCAACTTGGCTAAGGCTGGCTTCTGATAAAAGTTAGGTTGTCTAATGTACCTACTTGTCTAATGTACTATGAGACACAGTTATATTTTGTACTTACGTTAATTTTAAGTATGTGTGTAATGCATTATACTTGTTTAATATGTCTGTATCATTTAGAGCCCTTTTCAACATTGTGGTCAAGAGGTAGACAGGGCAGACAAGGGTGTGTAATAAAATTGCTTAATGCGAATGTTTTAAAATCAAATTAATTCAACAATTGAAATTAGTGGTCCGGTGAGCTGTAGATAAACCTGGCTTCAATTGATTTTGAAAACTTTCTAAAGACTAATCAAACTATTATTAACACTTTTAACAACGAACGGGGGTGTATTTTTCGTGGAAAACACTGGAAACATTCTGATTTGAATATGATTTCTAAAAACGTTTGTTGTATAAGTAGAATCTTTTTCAACATCAGATTGTATTATAATCTCCATGAATTTTTCATCCAATCCCAAAAATGTTTCACTTAATCGGCAATGATTTTTAGTGATTTATAAACGTTCTAAATTTTACTCTCTACTAATCAATCTAACGGTTTTTTCAATTATTTTTGTATCGAATGATAAATTTAGAAAACTGTCAATCCAAACTGATTTAAAAAAATATTCCACCTGCCTTATACTCGAATATTTTAAATATGTTTGCAGTATGTTTTTATATTCTATTAAAATTAGAAATATATTTTCCATTTGCTTATTTACCCAAATCAACAAGTATTCAATCGAGTCCCGATCGAGTTCCCGTAGTGTGGTTTTATGATATAATTTGCCTATAAACTAGCGCGGACAGTACAATCAAGGTAAAAGAGCGACTATGTCTAGTCGTTATAGGGTAAAGGAATTTTTATGGAGTCCAATTTAGTAGATCTTCTGATAAGAACATCTTGTTTTATAAAGGGCTTACGTCGCTTGGATTAGAGTTCCGGTTATCCTTTTTATATGAGGAATAAAATTGGATATTTATTCTTCAGTCTATTGTTTGAAGGGTTTTTTATTGAAGTGAATCAAATTTATTATGATTTTTAGTAATTTTGTTTTTGTATTCACTGTTTTTTGGTTAAACTTGACGGGAGGTCAGACGATTGACCTTTTTATAATAAATAGATATCCTTAAATCCTTAGATTAATAGAAAGATTATGGTAAGGAGGCATTTTGTATATGTCAGGTCAAATTACAACGCGCAACGTGCATACTTATGCTAAACGTATTTGCTATAACTGCTTTTTATTGGAATTAAACATGAAATTGATAGAGGTCACAAGTTCAGTTAATTTCCGATAATTACTTACAATTAAATGGTTGTTAATGTAGCAATCTTTGGGGGAGGCCTATTTTCAGCAGTGGACGTCTTTCGGCTGATATGATAATGATGATGTAATGGTTGTAAATGGCCGTGTGGTGACGGCAGTAAAAATGCATTTGTCACCACCCCAACTCTTCCCATGGGTGTCGTAAGACTGGACTATGGGATTTGAAGTGTCATTGTCCATTTAATTGAAGATTGATGATAGACAGCATGATTATAATCATCATAGTGGAGTGGACTGCGATGGCCAACCCGCTTGCCCAACGCGGCGATTATAGGCATTCGCCACCTACTGCGTCCAAACTAGGTAATACGAGAGACCTCTGTCCAGCAGTAGACTATTTGTTGGCTGATGATGTGATGTGTGAAATGGTCAAATGTGTAGAAGAAACACTCGTCTTCAGAGCGAAAGAAAAGTGACATTTTGTCAGCCTCCGTATGTATATATACCGTATCTGTTATATATATCGTCGCCTGGTACCCACATTACAAGCCTTAATTGAGCTTACCGTGGGATTAGGTCGATTTGTGTAAGATGTCCCAAGATTTTTATTCATTTCCATGGATTAGTTTGAATAAGTATAAAGACGAAATGCTTTTTTTCACTAGATGAAACTAGTCTAATAAAGAAACAGCCATAGCGTTGCTGTGGTTATTCTTACTTATATTAGTACAGTCATCATCAGATATAACGAAGCGGCCAGGGTGCTCACAAATATCTAATCAAGCCTCTAATATATTGATTTAAACTTTGACGATTATCATACTTTAAAGACAAACGGGTCCTAATGGCGTAAAGCTCGAAGGTGTTGATACATTTTCTTGCCAGTCTGCCTGCGACCACGGGTGTAACGTCATGCCCGAAACGTCAGGATATAATTAAACGTTTACGCGGTTAAGACCCGTTTGTCTTTAGAATACATGCCTCTAATGTCATGCTGTTAGAGTACTTGTTCAGATATTTTAAGCAGCGTGGTCGCTTTGATATATCTGAAGGTGACTGTAGTCCCTTTTACACCAATTAGAGTCTGTTTGGAAAATAAAAGCATCTGGCTATAAGGCATTCCCATATATCACACGTGCCATTGCTTTCCACTCTATGGTTAAATCCTGTTTATTTTGTCTGTGTTTGTTTATACTTGCAATAAAATATGTAAATATGTGTTGCATTTTCTTAACGAAAAGACGCAGTAATGTTTCATAGGTTATTCTAGGATTTTACTTTCGTGCCTATTTATGTTTTAAAGGAGTTATACAGAAAAAAGTGTGGAGGGTACAAAAATATAAAAATAACATGTCTGGTATCTAATTTACCATGTTTTCGACTGGTGTGATTCCAAAACTGAAAAGTACTAAGTACTGGCTTTTATTTAAAAAAGTAATGTCTACCTAATTTACCTCTAACGTTCAAACCAAATAAAACAGATTTAGAAATAGATTACATCTCGCCCTTCCTTTTAAAAAAGGGGGCACAAGTATAAAGTAAAACATGGTGGATACCTCCTTTTTAACAAAGATGGCTTCTTTGATCTCTGTTTACGGCAAATAGAGATATCGAGTGTTTACTGAGATGAAAGAAATATGAGCTTTTAATTGAATTTTGTTTACGAAATGTTATGAATTCGGATTGATATTCAGAGTATTCTTAATAATTGAATCTACTCTGGTGGTATTAGAACAGTACTGTCATAATTCTGGAATATTTGACTTGTTTAGTAATTGGTGTTCGATTTAAATGTTAACGTTCTCGATTTTGAATCAGCCAATGGCAAGCGAGAACCACGGACCAGTTGGGTTCGGGCTTCCGTCCAGGTAGTTTTAAGTGGGGTGGTTGATTATAAATTGAATTATTGTTAAGTAAAATGGGTTATTATGCTCGTGCCTTCAATTTAAGACAGGTGCTTCAGATCTGTTTGTAATTGCTATTGAAAGAGTGTAATTGTTCTATGTGAAATAAATTATAAGCAATAAATAATTGTTATTGAAAGTGAACAGTATTTAAATTATAACAACTCAGAAGTGCGGCTAAGAACTCAACCAATAAATAAGGTATGTATCCTAAGTTTTAATATCGATAAAATATATACACCTAAGGTTAAATAATTGAAAATTTATTAAGTGCTTGCTATTGTTTAGTATGGGATGATGCAATTTTTTTTCGGTGAACCATTCGATCAGGGCTACTCTCTGATAATGGAAATCATCGGATGATTGTGTTCCCCTGCTACACGACTTTAAATACAATTTTTATTTTTCGCAGAATAGAATCATGAGTGAATAAAATTATTCAATGATACTACCCTATCTACTCTTACAATAGTAATCATCTATAGTATGTGTCTATTTTTTTTCCTTTGCATTAATTTGTATGTGTATGATCGTAATAATTTATTTATCGTAATAATCTGATATGTGTTTCTTTTCATTGGTTCAGAAGCCAGTTTTATGGAATAATGGGATTTATAAACTTGACTTATGTGAATAAATCAATTTCATGTGAAAGTTAAACAATGCGATATTGTGAAAGTGCTATGTATGCACGTTTAGACTTAGGTAGCTTGGGCCAGGTGTGTCCTAGCTATAGGAAGTGCTATGTATGCACGTTTAGACTTAGGTAGCTTGGGCCAGGTGTGTCCTAGCTATAGGAAGTGCTATGTATGCACGGTTTAGACTTAGGTAGCTTGGGCCAGGTGTGTCCTAGCTATAGGAAGTGCTATGTATGCACGGTTTAGACTTAGGTAGCTTGGGCCAGGTGTGTCCTAGCTATAGGAAGTGCTATGTATGCACGTTTAGACTTAGGTAGCTTGGGCCAGGTGTGTCCTAGCTATAGGAAGTGCTATGTATGCACGGTTTAGACTTAGGTAGCTTGGGCCAGGTGTGTCCTAGCTATAGGAAGTGCTATGTATGCACGTTTAGACTTAGGTAGCTTGGGCCATGTGTGTCCTAGCTATAGGAAGTGCTATGTATGCACGGTTTAGACTTAGGTAGCTTGGGCCAGGTGTGTCCTAGCTATAGGAAGTGCTATGTATGCACGGTTTAGACTTAGATAGCTTGGGCCATGTGTGTCCTAGCTGTAGGAAGTGCTATGTATGCACAGTTTAGACTTAGTTGTATGGGGCCATGTGTGTCCTTGCTATTATAGGAATTGCTATGTACGCACAGTTAAGACTTTGTTAGCTTGGGTCATGTGTATCCTAGCTACCTGTAGGAGGTGCTATGTATGCACAGTTTAGGCTTAAATAGTCAGTTCCAGTGTGTGTCCTTAAATAAAAAGTTTATGTAGATACAGTTAAAAACAATAAATGACTTTGATTATTGTGTATTTGCTGCGGAAAATGATATGTACGCACAATTTTGCATTTGATAGATCGGATTCAGATTTCATAGTTGTCGTGCTATAAGTAAAAACTATACATATCGATAAAGTTATTTTTTTATGCCTATAAACGTCCACATAGTATAAAACAGTTAAAAACCCAACATAGCCAAGCTAGATTATTTTAAGAAAAGAAAACAACACTTATAAAACTTGATTGATAAAAAAAAGAAGAAATGCGTGTGTGTTAGGATGTATTATGCTTGAGTGCAAATGAGGCAAACCGAAGTAATTATTATTATTTTTGATTTCATGCTTTGGAGGTGATGATGTCGGACAGCGACGAAAGCCCGAGCTATCTCCATGAAAAGCCTTCTCGCAACCGGCGGAAGAGGAAGAAACTTCAGTCGTCGCTTCGAAGAAAGCGCGCCCAGAGACCACGCTTGCATTCGCCTTCAGCCACGTGGCAAGTCGAAGACATCGAGCAGCAGGTGGAAACAACATCGTCGCCACCTGAACAATGCGCGCCAACTCCTGCCTCGGGGATGAAAATTGATGAGGTACTACAGCTCATTAATGCTTTGCAAAAGGGCAACAAGGATAAGTCTCGCAATTTTAACCATAATCAACTCAACAATGTCATACCAGAGTTTGATCCTTCAAGCAAAACGCAAAGCATTGAGAGCTGGATTCGCAAAGTTAATGAGTGTGTGGACATCTATGATTGGGATGAGAAGCAGACCATACATTTTGCTCTGCAGAAACTTGTTGGCCTCGCCAAAAAGTGGTTCGAGGCATTGCCAACAGTTGTTTACAGCTGGGATGAATGGCAAATAAAATTAAAAAAAGCATTTCCTAACGAGCAAAATTATGGTCGGCTTCTCGAAGAAATGCTTGCACGTACCACCCGTGCTGGTGAAAATTACCGTGAATATTTTTACGATAAGCTGGCTCTGATAAATAGGTGCGAGATACGAGCTAAAAAAGCCGTCCATTGTATTATTATTCACGGGATTCTTGATAAGTCCGTTAGGAACGGCGCACAGGCACTAGATTGTGAGGAACCAGAAGACTTATTGAATTTTCTTAATTCCCAACGAACTCCCGATACATCTTTTGCTAAGCGACGATTCGATTCAGAAGTTCGACAGGGCAATAGCAATTCCTCTACAAATTTAGCTGAAAAAACGATAGTTTGTTTCAACTGTCGATCTAAGGGTCATTCTTACCAAAACTGCCCTCGTCCGCTCACTAAATGCCAAAAATGCAACAGGGTCGGCCACGATTACGCGGTTTGCAAACGTCCTCCTTTAGTTCTTCCTAACAATAATAATAAAGCTCCAATTAGTGAAGAACGCAAAACCTTAAAAATTGGAACCAATAATAATGGAAATGATAAATTTTTTAAAAAAGCTCTCGTTAACGGCTCAGATTGCGTAGCTTATATAGATTTCGGTAGTGAATGTACTCTGATGCGTGAGATAGACGCTAACGAATTAAATTTGCCTAAGTGTAATAATGATTTGCCAGTGGTTAGGGGGTTTGGTAACTCTTCCGTGTTGCCTCTCTATAAAAGCGTAGTGTCAGTCAAGCTAGATGAAGTCGAGGCATGTTTAGAAGTCCTTGTGGTAGACAACAAGTTTATGCAAACCCCCATGCTGATTGGGCAAGATTTTACAGAATTGCCACATGTGACGGTCTTGAAGGACAAAAATAAATTGTGTTTTTACAATAGCCCAGAAGAAGAAACTTCCAGCACATGCAGTTCTGTAAAATTATTAACCCAAGAAGCCACCAAAGTAAAGAAAATTGACTTGGTAGAAATCTATACAGAAGATGCAACCTTCTCCGGGGATGTTTATGTAGAAGGGTATAATTGCACAGAAACTGGTAAAGAATTTCACTTGCATCAGGGTGCTTATAACATACAAGATGGAAAGGGTCATGTAGTTGTAACTAATTTGTCCGATGATGACCTAGTGATTGACTCTAAAACACCTATTGCTAGGGCTACCCTCTTTATAGAAAGAGAGATATGTCACGTTAATAGGATAATTCGAGATATATCGTCAATGGAACCTATAAAAAAATCGGATATAAGCGTGGGTAAGGATGTTGACGATATTGTAATGGACAGATTACATAATCTTTTGCAGTCGTACCGCGACTGTTTTGCATTAGACCTTAGTGAGATAGGATCAGCCAAGAATGTAGAAATGAAGATTGAATTAGTAGATGATAAACCAGTTGTCTATCGACCATATCGTTTGTCACATTCTGAAAGAGAGCAGGTTCGTAGTATTGTAGATGATCTTTTGAATAACGACATCATACAAGAATCCGACTCTGATTATGCCAGCCCCATTTTGATGGTAAAAAAAAAAAAACCGGGGAGCAACGTCTGTGTGTCGACTTCAGAGCCTTGAATAACAAAACTAGAAAAGATTGCTTTCCGCTTCCCTTGATTGAGGACCAATTAACAAACTTAAGTGGGAATTACTTCTTTACGACACTAGACCTTGCTTCCGGGTACTATCAAATTCCTTTAGCTGAGGACAGTCGTCGCCTGACAGGCTTCGTAACACCGGACGGCCATTACGAATTTAAGAGAATGCCGTTCGGTTTAGCCAATGCCCCAGCCGTTTTCCAAAGGTTAATGAATAGAATGCTAGGCTCAAAACGTTTTGGCTCGGCACTAGCCTATCTAGATGACATATTAGTACCATCCGTTAGTTTAGAAACCGGGTTTCAAGGGCTAGAAGAGATATTAAAACTCATTCGTGAAAATGGCCTTACGCTTAAATTATCAAAATGTCGTTTCTTCGACCAATCAATAAATTATCTTGGTTATGAGATTTCAGCTGATGGTGTTAGACCGAATGAACAGAAAATTATTGCTGTCAAGGAGTTCCCGATTCCAAAGTCAGTCCACGAGGTCCGTCAGTTTTTGGGTTTGGCCGGATATTTTAGAAAATTTGTTAGAGGTTTTGGAGAAGTAGCAAGACCTCTTACGAATTTGCTTAAGAAGGATGTGGCGTTTGTATGGTCTGACAAAGAGCTGCAAGCGTTTACTACTTTAAAAAGCAAACTAATGGAAAGACCAATATTGTCCCTTTACAATCCAAAACTCGAGACTGAGCTTCACACGGATGCAAGTGCCTTGGGGTTAGGCGGTATATTACTACAATGGCAAGAAAACCCTAGAGTACTTAAGCCTGTAGCTTATTTCAGTAGGCAAACCACACCCGAAGAACGGCACCTGCATTCGTATGAGCTTGAAACTTTGGCTATAGTGTGTTCTCTAAAAAAATTTAGGGTATATTTACTTGGCATTGATTTCAAGGTTGTCACGGACTGTCATGCAATCAGAACAACGCTTACTAAACGCGATCTGGTGCCACGAATTGCCAGATGGTGGCTCCAGATCAGCGAGTTTACTTTTAATATAGAATATAGACCGGGTACTCAAATGGCCCATGTAGACGCGCTCAGTCGGAACACAAATCTAACGGAACGTAATGATGACTCTTTAGTATACACCGTATATAATATTGAAAAAGATAATTGGCTCTTGACCTTGCAGCTATCGGATCCTGATATAGCGCGAATAGCGAGAGTCCTTAAACCTGAAACTGATGAGGAAGCTAAAGATATTAAGAAAAATTACGTGGTCAAAAATAACAAAGTCTATAGGCGGGTAGACGATAAACTACTTCTTGTTGTTCCTAGGAATGCGAGGTTTCAGGTTTGCCGGTCGTGCCATGATGATATAGGGCACCGAGGGGAAAATAAAATGATTGAGAAAATTCAGAGTCAGTACTGGTTCCCAAAGTTACGTAGATTCATAAAGAAATACATTAAGTCCTGTATACATTGTGCGTTCAATAAAGATACTGCTGAAAAACAGAAAAAAGGTACATTGTATCCCATTCAAAAAGTAGAGATACCGTTTCACACAATCCACGTTGACCATCTTGGGCCTTTTGTTAAAAGCAAAAACGGTAATGTCTATATTTTGACTGTTGTAGATGGCTTTACTAAATATTTGTTCGTTAAGCCTGTGAAAAACACAAAAACCTCAAGTACAATAAAAGTGTTACAAAGTATATTTAATGACTTTAGAATACCCTCTCGTATAATTTCAGACAGAGGAACATCTTTCACTTCTAAAGCATTTAAAAGGTTTTGTGATTTTCACGGAATTAAACATGTCCTAAATGCAGTCGCGTGTCCCAGAGCAAATGGCCAAGCAGAAAGGTTCAATCAAACTGTATTAAATTCTATGTTAAGACAAAACTCTGGCAAGGACGAACGCGCCTGGGACACGAGTCTGGGAAGTATCCAGTGGGGTATAAATAACACTGTAAACGCTTCTACGAAGAAAACGGCATCGGAAGTTCTATTTGGGCTTAGATTTAATGACGCGTTATCTAACAAATTGGATGTTGACATTGAGGTCGTTCCCAAAGGCCTGACAACCATAAGGGACGAAGTCAGCGCCAACATTAAAACCAGTCAGGAGAAGCAAAAACAAAGATATGATTCCAGTAGAGCTCCCGCTGCCGTTTACGCAGAAGGTGATTTGGTTAAGGTTGTTAGGAGTAATTATTACAACAATGGTAGCAGTACAAAACTGTTGTCCAAATTCATTGGGCCTTATAAAATTCAAAAAGTATTGGGCAACGACAGGTACAAAATTGTAGATATACCTGGCTTTAACCATAAGGGTAGGCCCTATGAAAGTGTCGTTGCAGCTGATAGATTGAGATCATGGATAAATGTAAAATCAGTAGACTCCGATTCTAGTAAGTCCTCAAGTAATTCTAGCGAATCCGATGGTTATAGTAGTGATGATAACATTCCTTTATCTAAGCTGCAGCGTCAACCTAAATAGTATATATACTACTATGTGTTCATGTATCATAGATTAAGTTAACAAACTTTAAACTTATTTTTGCCGAATGTCATAATCTTACATACTTACATTATTTGTCAATGTAGATAAGAAAACGAAATCTAGTAATCTTTACGCGTAAATAAAATTATGTATATTATGTAGAGAAACAACTTCCTAACAAAAAAAAAAATAATAAAATAAAAAAATGTGTTATAAGTGCATCGAGACGTTGCACTGGACGGATGGCCGAATGTCATAATTCTGGAATATTTGACTTGTTTAGTAATTGGTGTTCGATTTAAATGTTAACGTTCTCGATTTTGAATCAGCCAATGGCAAGCGAGAACCACGGACCAGTTGGGTTCGGGCTTCCGTCCAGGTAGTTTTAAGTGGGGTGGTTGATTATAAATTGAATTATTGTTAAGTAAAATGGGTTATTATGCTCGTGCCTTCAATTTAAGACAGGTGCTTCAGATCTGTTTGTAATTGCTATTGAAAGAGTGTAATTGTTCTATGTGAAATAAATTATAAGCAATAAATAATTGTTATTGAAAGTGAACAGTATTTAAATTATAACAGTACCATGAGAGGTGATGTGGTGGAATATGACTCAAGTGTAGACTTTGAAAAAGAAATCTTTTATTTTATATTTCGCGCCGCACGAATGTGACCCGGAGGACAGAGCTTCAAGGGTGACTGATACCATTTTCTATTTTATTTTTTATGTTGATTTTATGCCATTCATTTTAATACAGAATTGATCCGAAAGCAACCAGTAATGTAGAGGATTGGTAAGCAACCTCTACTCTACCTATTTAGTAGTTATAATTGTACTTATTGTTTTGGCCTTAGATGATTTGCGGTGTTAAGTCCTAAATATATCGCATTTAATTTGGTGGCTAAGGAAATTAGATATACACTCCCTTTTAATAAACTACTTTGTCCCACGGGAAAACTCGACAGGAAGTTAATTTTACAACTGGAAGCATTCACGGAAGGAAATTAAAAGGAAAGGATTTATATTTCATTAATTACTTGTATAATTAGCTATGTACATAAGTTCTTGGGAATAAATAAATTTAAAGATTAGTTCTTATAAGCTGAAACGCACAAGATAGTAAAACATGTATGTTATATATTTGAACAACTTTTATTATGAGTCGAAAAAGACTTCAATTTATATTGGTCACCTTTTCGCAGCCTTCATAGCTCAGTTGGTAGCGAGCCTGTGACGCTGGACGAATAAGGGCCGCTAAGGGCATCTCTTTGTAGGTATTACGATACTACTGCGATCGCCAATCCACTTGCTTGGCGATGGCGCTTGCTTACTTTTGAACGCGTCCATATGCATTGGTAAAGGCACGCTCTACGCGAACCCGAGGGCAGAGGGCCCGAGGGGTTAACTCACGCTGTCTATCAACCGGAGGGCCGCTGACTGAATAAGTGAATATACAAACGATACTCCTCCTGGAGTATGTGTGGCTGCTGCCGCGTTTCCGCTTCTGCAGCTGTGGCCGGGGCGCATCCCACAAGGGTGGGACGGTCGTTGCACCGTCATTTGGGGACGGTGTTGAGAGGCTGTTGAAGGACGGAGGGCCGCAGGCCCGGCAGCATGGCTTATACGTACCCGAGGGCCGAAGACCCGAAGTGAACTCATACTCTTAGTATATCAACCGATGATGAATGATGACAATGACATAGTATAGTTCGTGAAATATAAATTAGTAACTTTCTACCTACATTATAGTAAAAATAAACATTCAATTCATATTTCTCAAAATATAACACAAATATATAGTTCAAATTAAGTAGTAGTTTCAGCGTCACAAGTAGATTCAAAATTAATGTTTTTCCGCATACCTATAAGTTGGGACCCTTTAAACGAAGCGTGAAGAAGCATCTAGCGGGCCAGCAAGGCGGTGGCAACTAACAGGTTACTGATTGTCTCCTGTTCGTTGCCGCCGCGATTTGGGCTCTACTTTTCACTTACGATCAGGTGGAGTGGAGCCACTTTGTTGTGCCAACAAAAAAAAAATCTTACCTTCTTATTCATAAACGCTTACAAACTTAACACGCCGCTAATAATTGTTTGTGTAATAATGTGTCCATAAGAGCAAAAGGGACAAACAATACTTAGCGGCTTGTTAAGTTAGCAGACGTTTATGAATAAGGGGGTTAGAGTATAATGGTTAAAGACGCCTATACTTATAAGTCTTATAACAGATTGCATATAACCGAGAAATTAGACCAGTGTAAGCTGGAGTGGCCGAGTGGTTTAGGCATCAGCCGTGGAGGACGTGGGTTCGAATCCCACCTCTTTGGTAAAATTCGGTATTTTTCTTTAGTATATGATATCTAATATTTAAATGAATTGTCTTGTTTCACGCTTATTAATGCACCCTGCATTACATTTAATATATATTTTTTCTTTGTTTCTACTCTGAATTATTAGCTGCTTCTATAATATTACTCGACACTGGAAGTAAGCCAAATTATGTTATTTATCGACTGTGTGGAAAGCTTTTCCGAATTAGGTACATTTTCTGTAGCTTTTATGTATTTTATGAATTCATAAATACAAATAAAGGAATGTACAGGTTTTATAGGATTCACAACGCGTTTGTGCAGTGGCTATCAGATATATCGAGACGGCCAGGATGCTCATAAATATCTGTGCAGCATGCTTAGCCAAGTTGCCAATCGCTAGCGCTTAAACGTCAATCGTAAGCGAAGGGCGTCAGGGAAGTCTTTGTCGCACTAATATGAAAGAGTGGCAGAGAGGGAAAACTACGAAACGCTACTAAGCGTTAGTGATTTGCAACTTGGCTAAGCATCCTGGCCTCTATTTTCACGGCATTTTAGAATACACGTTCAGATATATATATTCAACGTATCAGCATTGGAATACAGCGACAAAGTGCCGCCAGCATTCTCGGTATAATACCCCAAGGGCTACTCTTAGATATAGGTTTTGTTAGGTGAAATTGATGTACCTATATAAATCATACAGATTTGTAAAAAAAAATGTTCCATTCTTGTTTAAACTCTTTTCTCTTGACTGCTACGAATTATTTGATGCTGACTGTACACGCCTCATAAAAGTCATAAAATTAAACTGCGTTGTCTAACACATCATTAAATTAACATAACAGCATTGTCACGAAAATGGCGTTCAAAACAACCAATTGCATAATGTCACTTTTTATTATCCCAAACTTGGGAACTGGACCAAATAATATATCAACGGCATTTTATGACTCATCATTCATTTTACAACCGTACCGAAACTTTTTTTTATTGCCCCATATTGAACGCGGGTGGAATAGGAGAAATAAAAATAAAGATGGAGTAACTTTTATTGGACGGTAAAATAGAATAGGTGGAATATAAATAAATTGATGGTTGGCAGTCCTCATTTGTGCGATTCTTTAGAAGATATTTCTCAAAAAGTTTATACATTTGGAACACGTTTTCGATACGGATAACAATTGGTAGGCTGGTAGAGTCAACGATGCTGAGCAATATCCACCACATTTCCCAAAATTTCCTATAAATAATAAATAGGCTGTACAAAGAACTGTATGCATTTAGCGCAATCTGTTTTTATATGTTGTTATTTATAGTTACCTATTATAAGTTGCATTGTGCTAATAAAGTAAAGTTTCTTTCTTTCCATATGAGGACGGGTGTCGGGAGGCGTAAAGATAAAACCAGATTCTATGTAAGACTGCGTTTATTAATTAGTAACATCGATTATATAAACGGTGGCCATTACATATACACTTATGCTTAGCATCTATCTATACCCTACATGTAGGTTAGTACTCGTTGCGCTTGCGAGTCGCCTGGCGTGAACGCGGGCTCAGTACTTGATAATGGAGACCTAGGCTCTCTAAAACATGTCGCGCGTAGTGACTAAATATACGTGAGTTTAACCGTTTAGTTATATTTATAATAGGCTGGACAGGTAAATAGAAATAGAAAAGGACAAATGAAAACAATTTTTCCTAACTAGTGCGCGAAAACGAACTTTGCGCACGCTTCGCGCTGTAATTTCTCTTTTTGACGCACTTGTTATGAAAAAAATCGTCCCTTACACGTGCAAAAACCTTTTTTTTTACTCTGGTGATTTTCGCCCTCGTTTCACTCGGGCTCCAACTTTCACCCTCGCCGAAAAAAGTTTTCCCGCACTAGTTAGGAAATGTACTATTTTAGTACAAATTGTGCCTTTTTAGGCTCTAGTGCGAGAAATGGCTAATTTTACGTCAGATCCAAAACTTCGGAGGGCTATCTGTACTAAAAAACATCGTACGAGACACGTGCAAAAGGAAATTCGTAACTCGTGTCGATTTTAAATCGTGTTTTAAAACATCGCCACTCGTTTCGGATTTCCTGTCGTAATGTGCTATTTTAAACCTTTTAACCACTTCTCTGCACGCCAGTCCCGTAAACAGTGCGTAATAAAATAAATACGATTTTTATTGTGAGCGGTGGAATTCGAACGAAATCGTTCTAAATTAACCACAGGGTGGTTGAGCCCGATTTATTGTGCCCAACGTCACGGCAAGATTTATTTGTAAGCGTATGCTAATTTAATCAATCGTTTAATATGGATTTATTTGACTTTGACGACTCGGCTCGTTTTCATTTTCATTCTAGAGCTGAAAAAGATTTTATTTTTAGTTATGTGACGTTTATATTAAGATTTTCTCATTGTGAGAGGGATATTCCAGCTCAGATAAAAATACGCATTTAAATCAAAAAGGTGTACAAATGTTAATCTAAAGTTTCAAAACATTTGTAAGCCTACATAGTTAGTCTAGTTAGTAGTGCCCTGCTTGCAAAGCTGTAGGTTTTGGATTCGAATCCCGGGTTAGGACATTTGTATAATTATTAATCACAAATATTTGTTCCATGGTCGTGGCTAGTACCAGTATTAGTAGTAGGTACTAGATTATGAAATAATGCAAGGTTTTAGTTTTTCTTACCTATTATAATATTGCTATCTACACTTGAGTCAGCAATCCTGCTATTAAAATAGTTTTATGAAATAGAGATAAGTAAAAACCTACACTTTAGAAGTGCTTAATATTCTTTTCAAAATTTGGTTTGGTTTCATTTTGACATCAAATATTAATTACACAACATTAATTGTATGGACAATAAACTTTCGCCAAAATCCTCCATACAAACGGCAGTAAGAATACATTTGTCACCACCCCAACTCCTCCTGTGGGTGTCGTAAGAGCCGACTAAGGGATCATAGTGTCACTGACCATTCTACAAGATTGATGATGGGCAGCAGCGTCATCATAGTGGACACATTACTGCGATCGCCAATCCGCTTGCCCAGCGTGGCGATTATGGGCATTTACCTCCTAATGCGTCTATACGCATAGTTAATAGGAGAGGCCTACGTCCAGCAGTGGACTAACATTGGCTGATGATGTTGAAATTGGTTCATACCGATATCACACCAATACAACCAAAAGTTTCAATATGTGTAACCTATCCGTGTGTGTGTAGCCCTTATCTTGTCGCCATTTCAGCTGACGTGCAATTACCTTGGCTTATTGGATCCGACTGTACAAGACATATTACAAGCGCCAGGACTAATTATTATCAATTATACTTACGTCATTAATTGATGAGACGTTCACAGGGTGAGTTTCGCAACATGATGAAACGTGTTATATTTTGTAAGATGTATGAATTAGACTGAAAGAAGTTTGTGGTGCTTCATAAATTTTAATAATTAATAAAAAAAATGGTGAATGATCTAATTTTTGCATGAAATTCAAAAATGGAAATACTTACTATAGTTAGTAATAGTTATATTATGGTGACTTAAAGTATAGTTTTATCTCTTTCACTAAATAGTAATAACTGTCGCTAACAAGTGTAACGAAAATTCTAAAAGTTAATTCATCTATTGCTATTTCAAAATCCTATACTTTAAATAAATAAATATGTTGGGACATCTTACACAAATCGACCTAGTCCCGCGGTAATACACCGTGTTTTTATTGATTTCCGTTACATTACAGGGAAGCTTATTTAGGTCAAAAATAATCAATTTGTCTAAGAAACTAGTACCTTAACTCTTACTGTTATTGAGTTATAAAAAAAAATAGTTTAATGACTGAACAAGTGTATTGCAACCTTTATTACATCCTAATGAAACTTATTTTGACATGTGCCGTCAGTCACCTGAGATCTTATTCTTAAGGTTATCTCACACTTGCTATTTCAATTATTATGTATGATAACGAGAAAAAAATTTGTTTTACGAATTAATCAAAAGCCGATATACAGGGTGGTCCAAACCTTGACGTCAAAAATTTTTTTTTAGATTCCTCACGTCATGAGCTATCAGAAAATACCCCATGTATGTTAGCCGATTTTTTGTAGTTTTCGAGTTATGAATTTTTGATTTTTATTTTTTAATTCTGGAATGAAGAAATTTATTAATAAAAAAAACTATTGGGTTTTTTAACTAGTTTTTTTTTGTAAAAGTATTACTACAAACAAAGCATTTACTGACAAAAAAATTAGCGTCCTCACTTTGATACAAGTAGGATAAAAAAATACAAAATTCAAAATTTTACGCTAAAACGCATCTAAATAGCATTAATGTACGTAAATAAAAAAATAAAACATATTCCAAGGAATTTTCGTATTCTAAAGACCGCCTTAGACCTTTTCGTAAAAGCAAAAAAAAAGTGATACTTAATGATGATGGTGGTATTTACAATATGCTAGATGGAATACATACAAAAATCGATAAATTTACTATGAGAGACTATTGTATTATATTCTTGGGCGCCTCAGATTTTACTCACACAATGGATTACTACGGAATGGTGACCTTTATCAGATTAACACTACAAGACATTTTCCATACAAATGTAATAATATGTTTACCTAGTTTTAAGTTAGATAAATATAGTAATCTATTCAACCGACGCGTTGAGTCCTTTAATGGACTTCTCTATTCTGATGTAACTCGGAACGGATACGCCTATCTCTTGGATAGTAACAAAAATCTACCATATACGAAAGAAATGTTTAATTCATCCAACGGCCATATAAAAAATGCCGCGTTCCAAATAATTTTTAGCGACTTAAAAATCTACATGTCCCAAATAGACAAATTTAATGATAACTTATTGCAATCTGAAAGTGATTTTGACTTGACCAACACTAATAATGGTACAAGCCAGTTTTTTCGTGAGTTTTAATGATGTTTGCATTCCAAGTATAAATAATATAAGTAATACATATAACCATGACAAGAAAAAAGGAACCTCTCTAAATTCTTATTCTGAAGCCAAAACAGCTTCAACGTTTACTTTATTTCACCAAAATATTTGCGGTCTCTTAAGTAAAACGGACATGCTGGAATTATGCCTACATGAATTTCTGGAAAAAGAAATTGATATTGACGTAATCTGCTTATCGGAAACCTTCATAGAGTCAGGAAATGAAAAAAATATTTACATACATGGATATAAACTGGCATCATCCTATTCACGTGCATCCCAAAAGCGCGGTGGGGTAGCAATATTGTGTAAAAATAAATTTGACTTTAGAGAAATCCCATTTCTCAGTTCCATGACATCTGAACTAAATTTTGAATGTTGTGGTGTTGAAATACCCGAACATAAATTAATAATCATATGTATGTATAGAATACCTAGACAGGACACTGCAAAGGTTTTTCTTAAGAAATTGGAGGACCTGCTGCATAAATTGCATATTTTTTCGACACATAACATAGTTTTGACAGGCGATTTCAATATAAATACCTTATATTTTACAGACAAACGGGTCTTAATCGCGTAAACTTACGTTTAATTATATCCTGACGTTTCGGGCATGACGTTACACCCGTGGTCGCAGGCAGACTGGCGAGAGAATGTATCAACACCTTCGAGCTGCGCGGGTTTTTCGAACTACCCGCACTTGATCTTGATTATTTACTTCTAGGCTAGGGTTGTCACTAGGCCTACACACAACACTCACAACATCCAATGGCTTAAAAATGGCTGTTTCACCACGCTTACATTTGTAAATCACGGGATTCCACGCGGACGAGATTCCTTGTCCCTCATTTTGATTAAAATTCCGATGTTTCTTAATTTCAATAGCTTCACGTACTTTTCGGCTATGATGTATACGCTCGGTTGAGAGGACTGTCGGGTTATGGAGCTCAATCCAGTGGTTAGGTCCGGACTCCAACAAATGCTCGGCCACAGCAGACTTATTCGTTTGACGCTTTTTAACAGCCGTGATATGTTCCTTGACCCTTTCCGCTATGGTGCGTTTGGTTTCCCCAATATAGGAACTACCACAGCTACAATCGATCTTATAAACGCCCGGTGTGTGATAAGGTAAAACATCCTTAGGCGACCTTAGATGACCTGCCACCTTTGATAACGGCATGTAAACGGTTGGTATGGAATACTTATTCAAAAGCGTACCTATTTTGTCCGTTACACCCCTGACATAAGGCAAAAATGCTGGTCGCCTTGCAACATCTGGATGTTTCTTCCTCGGTGTTCGTCTGGGTTGCCGTCTGTTCATTATGTAGCCATTTCTCTTCCGAACCTCCTGAACGTGCGATAACTCAATTTCTAGAAATTCAGGGTCACAAAGGTCATGTGCTCTGTTCTTTAGAGAATTAACCACAGACTGAAGCTGGCGGGGGTGGTGGTGAGACAGAGCGTTCAAATACCTGTCAGTGTGTGTGGGCTTCCTATAGACAGTGTGCGCCAAAGAACCAAAAATACCTTAAATACCTTAGTAGACTCTAAGGATTGTCGTGAGATGAGAAGTATTATGCGAAACTATAACTATCAACTACATATCACGTCACCCACCAGACAAAAAAGCTGCATTGATCACATAGTCAGCAATATCCCTAATGCTGTAGGAAAGGTACATGAATTAGGACTTTCAGACCATAATACAGGCCAAACACTTACTTATAATTTATTGAGTACACACATGCCTGAACGTCAAGTGAAGTGGTATATTATGAGGAGAGATTTGAGTCAAGATAATATTAATGGATTCCACAAAT